>DWKW01000449.1:0-16835 GCA_018250115.1 Doberes anticus | reverse complement strand
ACGCTTCACACTCACAGCCCCACAGTAGGTTTTAACCTGTGTCGTGGGTGCCATGGACACACACAGAAACAAGCACAAATACCCAGACCAGATACAGAAATCTAAATTCGTCATTCAAATTTCTGCCCCGCTGGGAATCGAACCCAGGGCCCTTCGAACGGCAGTCCGCATGTTGACCACGGCGCCATACGGGTCGTCAAACTTTAAGTTGTAAAGTTAATTCGTCCCTCAATCAGCTATTGGCCTAAACTCTCACCAGACTCCTTTGGTCTCCACCCTTGCCCAGCAACAATAATGGTACAACATGATGATGACAATAGCGAAAAAAAAAAAAAATTCTAACAAACATCGAATGGACATCAAGCCAATATCCGCGCGGGAAGATGTTAAAATCTTTGTTCTTCTGCAATGGAAAAGCAGGCTTAATTATATGTTCAATTTTTTCTTTGGAAATACTTTCCTAATAACTTAAACCTCTGCATCTTGAGATTGGAAAACAAATGACAGGGACGAATGAATCCACCGATGCCTCTCTCCGGACTAACTCTGAGTAGTCTCCAGCGGATTGAGAACGCAAAGGCTGGAAATCTTCTAGGCAGTACGTATTGGGCCTTTTCTAAGCGTGGTCCATTGGTGCATCTCGTATATCTTACCAAATCCCGCTACCAGGTTAAGTATTGTTGTAGAAAACTGCACCAATCCAAGGAGTGGAAGGACCAAACGGTGTCAAGAGACTGGAGAGTCCGAGGGAGCGGGAACAGTTGCCAACAATCCCCGAGGAGGCTTCGAAGGGCACGAGAGGACTGAAGTGTCAACGTCACAAGAAGCATGGAGAGGGACGCTAAGCGTTATCGTAGGACTTGTCAGAATAGAAATCGATTTGCCGCCCGTAAGTTATAATTTTAATCGATTATTCGTTGTCTCGATTTGCAAAACAATATTGAAAGTTCATGAATGTTTCGAGCATTACTTGCGTTCGAGTGACTTTTGGTAACGGATTCGGAACGACCAAGAAATTGGTGTGACCAGCGTCTCAAGCACAAGATTCGTGTCGATTAAATTAACGTTAAGGATTACTTGCTGATCAACATTTGGCTGCCAATGGATGGATTAAATTTTCGCTGTTAAAAATATCGAAAATCCTTGCAATTGAGGTACTTCTGCTTGCAATTTTTCAACCATACTGTTCATTCATAGACGGTTCATGTACAGAAGGATTTTGACACAGTATTTTATTCTTATTAGGATAAAACGGGACCCTAAGACTCCGCTGTCCGTCCGTCTGTCTGTCTGTCCGTGTGTCACCAGGCTGTATCTCATGAACCGTGATGTCTACCTGACAGTTGAAAGTTTCACAGATGATATATTTCTGTTGCAGCTATAACTAATACAAAAAAAAAACTTGGGGGGCTCCCATTTCGTGATTTTTTTGCTCGTTTTTACTCGATATTGATAACGGCAACAGGTAGACGATTGCTATATATTCACTTTAAAAATAAATAATTAAATTAAAATGAAACAAATATTTAAAGAGGGCTCCCATACAACAGACGTGATTTTTTTTGCTCAATATTATAGATAATGGTACGGAACCTTTCGTGCGCGAATCAGACTCGCAATTTACAATAATAAAAATTTATTTATCCATTTTAATGATGATTTGAATGTGGTACAGTCAGTCGGAGCTCAAAACTCCGGACTACCGCTAAATATAGATGTGGTAGAGTCTTACGTCGAATTATATACATATACTAGCTTTGCCTCGCGGTTTCACCCGCGTTAGACATATGGTATCGCGGACATTTTTATAGATATTGATGTCCTCTATAAACACTTAGTACATCACTTTGCTCTATTGTCAATTATTTTCAAAGCGTACGCAATATAAGGACTTTTTTGGTACTTTTTTCACACGTTGGGTTAAATTGTCGAAATTTTCACGCAGATCCCTATTTTTTCTCGTATTAAATATAGCCTATGTTCATCAGGGATAATGTAGTCCAGTAGTTTCGGAGCCTATTCAATACAAACAAACAATCAAATCTTTCCTCTTTATAATATTAGTATAGATTTAGCAGTGCTTACCTTAGTAGGTTCCGACGTCTAGCTCTGCCCTCGCGCGGGTCTTCGGCTGTGTTCTCGGCGGTCTCCTGCGTCGCGTCATGAACACCGGCCTTATCTTTTCGATCTTTCTGCTTGGTCTTTTTTACCCGGCTAGATTTGCGATGTTGCGCACCTTCAGCCTCGAGCCTGATTTGTAAATTAAAAAAACATCTTTTTATTATGTCTCTTCGACACGCTACGAACATTGAAAGCAGTAAGAGTATGGTATGGTATGGTAGTGATTATTTATTATTTTATTACCATTTATTACGACAGATATTTTTAGTACGATTCAGAAATCATAACTGACAGATCAGACACGGCTATGCAATTTTCAGACAGTCAAAGTGAGCAACAATTGCATTAGCCACGAGCATAATTAGATGGAATGACGTGACTGCACATGGACACATGCATGCTTCTGTAATGATGATAATACGAGAATAGGGTGCACTGAAAATACAATTAACATAATTGATACACTTAAGTTCTAACTGTCAACAACACATAGAAGATACCTAATGAAACACTGAGATTGTGGCACAACATTTCGTATGACAAGATTGATCTAATATTGTAGCCCTAATGAAAAAAAGGGAAAATTGCTTTTATTAATAATCGAAACAAACCAATGAAATTAAATTATGTGAGATACATTTTTCGCGTGGACTCGCTAGGCTGGATCTGCATGTTTTATAAAATTTTGAAAAAAATACATACATCTCTACAATTTGCTTTATAAAATTTGGAAAAAAGACAACGTTTATAATCGTAAGAGTCAATTAATTTCATGTTATAGATGCACCCAATCCACTACAATTTGATTTAGAAAATCTGAAGAAAATAAAAACATTTTTATTCGTAAGAGCCAATTCATTTCGTATTGTACATAACACCCAAACCTCTACACTTTGCTTTATAAAAAATTTGGAAAAAAGAGAACGTTTATAAGAGCCAATTAATTTCGTGTTACAAATGCGCTTAAACCTCTACAATTAGCTTTATAAAATTTTGAAAAAAAAAAAATACATTTATACTCATAAGAGCCAATTGATTTTGTATTATAAATGCACGCATACCTCTATATCTCGTTTAGTAAAATTTAGGAATAACAAACATTTACATTTATAAGAGCCAATTGCTTTCGTATTTCAGTTTCACGCGTACCTCTATTTCATGCCTGGTAAAATTTGGAAAAAAAATAACGATTATTATTCATGAGCGCCAATTGATCTGTAAAAAACTATACTAATACAAGCCAATTGATTTCGTATTAAACGTTGATCGCCGGTCTAAACCAAACATTATATAATACGCGGTTAATATAGGGTTAATAATAAAACGCCCGGAGCTGTATTCGACATCACGCCCCTTTACCGCGCTTTCGGCGCGGTACATTTTACACGTTTTTATTCGTAAGTCACATCCGTATAACCAATCGACGTCAACGCGCCTTTACGAATGTTTTTTTTTTAAATGAAAGATGCAACGATCTATAATTTAGAGATATACTTTTTAAGAGCAGTATAAAAGTGTTTAGAACTTTGTTACTCAATAAATGCATCTCGTTTAAAGAGGCTTTATGTCGAGATAGATTTTCGATCTCACTTCAGCCCACTCACGTTATCGTTCCTCGCTCCTGAAAGCGCTTCCGCGAATTGATAGTCAAACTCTCGTGTTTATTAATTCGATTTATTAGTGCTTCCGAGAACTAAGTAATGCAACACGGCATACTGAAATTATCGTAAAAATTAAACTTCGGAATTGGAATGCTGTATCGATTGTATATTACCGAACAATTGTTTTATTTTTTATTAACGGAATAATGAACGAGTTATCAGGCCACCTGATTTCAAATGGTCACACTTCCACCGTAAAATCTTAAAGCCGAGCCAATTCCGCATATATAATTTTTTATATCACTGTCCGAATACGATAACACTATAGTGAAAACAAACTCCACCAGCAAGCTTTAATCAGAACTTGATTTTAGTTTAAGCACACAAAACGTAACACTTCTTACGATACAATTAAAACACAATCACGGCACTCCGTTCGATCACTGATCGTTTCCTGATTTTGAATTTGTAACAGTCGAATATGAAGACATATGTTTAAAATGATCAGAATTTGATCAATTGGAAGGAATAATGATATAACGTTGCATGCAAAACTTCGCGATAACACAACAAAACACAGAAGCCAAGTTTCATTGGCAAAAGCTAAGAATTACAGTCAGCAACAAGTGAAACAAAGTTGAGAAGTAAAGCAGAGAGCAACGCGACCTTACTCGCTTCGCGGCTTTACGTTGCATTGCTCATACTTTGATAAGTATCATGCCACAGAGAGATGAGTTACATTCCTATGAGAGTTTTATAAGAATTTGAAAATTAGTAATTTTTATTTACCGCGGTGAGCCTTTTAGTTTCTTTATTACGACATAATAAACGTAATTGCGCCCAGTACGACATCTTTGCATAGTAAAGACTTATTCAGCAAACAGTTCTACTACGCTGTCAATGAAAAAGACACTTCAATGTAAAAAAAAATACAAACGATTTTAAATTGAAAAAAAAAAGAACGCTAGCTTCAATAAAACATTAACGACACTTATTTACTGCAAAAATTATCCATCAAAAGTATATTAAACATTTTCCAAATTTAGAATTACGCTTACATTTTATTAAGTTAAAAAAAATTAATTGTTATTTAAATTTAATTCACATATTTTGTTTAAAACTTTCATGTCGACTAAACGCAAGCTGACCGGGAGAATTCAAAAATTCGCAATCCGTATTACGCCCAGCTCTATGTGAATCTCGTGTTGTTCTATACTGAGCCCGGACATCACTGAGCTCTCCAGCCCCCTGCACTCTGTTTTAATGCTATACAAAAGTGGAGAGAGGAGAGAGGACAGAGGAATGAGGAGGCGTAGCGGGCTCAGCGGGAGTTGGGAGTCGCTCGATGCAATACCAGGAATTCAGTTCATTTTATTGAATAACAGGTAAATAATGTAAACTCACGTGTTGATTTTAAGCATCGCGTTTACTGAATATTTGTTTAAAGATAAAACTATACTCACTATTACACAATTTTAAGGGGAGGCAAATTGAAGATATTTTTGAATGTGTATCTGATATCGATTATTTAGTCGTTTCTGGACACTAAGACAAGACAAAGGTCGAAGTCAGATTTTACGTTATTTTAGCACCCGCGTGTAGGTCATTCATACGGGCTTTTCCTATTCCAGCACAATCACGAACCACTCTTAGAAACCTTTACAGAGTCGAATAATCATATCCGTGTAATATTAGTGTCATGATGTCCACGTATTTTTTTATGTCGGTTTATGTCAATTTCACCGCCCTATACAAGAAAAGTACGTAGTTAAAAAACTTGGCTGTTAATTCCACGACTCGGACGACCAGTGTGGCCCAGTGGTCAATATGCCGGTCCGCCTGTCGAAGGTTCGATTCTCAGCAGGGCAGAAATTAAATTATGAATTAAAATTTCTCACTGGTCTGGGTGTATGTGTTATTGTTTATGTGTGTCTATGTGCGCCCACGACACAGGGAATCATAGAAGGGAATTTAAAAAACTGATAGTCGTTCAAACATTATGTTCATCTCGGATTTTTTTTTTTTACAAATAAAATATAGTATGCTCGTCTGTCTCCTTGTAATAAGCGATGTCAAGCACTATCGGCACAATCTTTATAAAACGTGACAAAGATGTCAGATATTGGAACATATGTCTACTGCTAATGTTATATCCTAGAACTGATCGAGCACAATAATGGAAGGCTTTTTGAAAACATGCGTGGTCAGTCTTAGTATGCATGAAGGAGCAGTAAGTAACCATAATCGGTGATTAACGATTATTAGTTTGCAATAGTAATCGTCATATGAGAATAGTACTTCGACAGGATCCGAGGATGATAGGGGGCACCACATTTTATTTATTAAATTTTGTGAGTGATAGCCTAGTGGTTGAGGTTCAAATCCCGGAAAAAATTCGAAATTATGTGCGTGTTATGAATTGACCATCACTTGCGAAGGAAAACATTATGAGGAAACCTGCATGGCTGTGAGTTCTCCATAACGTTCCCAAGAGCATATGAAGTCCGCCAATCCGCACTTGGCCAGAGTGGTTGACTATGGCCTAAACTCACTTTTATGTGAGAGTAGAATAATGGCTTGATTATATTATCTAAATAATCAATCAGAAAAAGTAACGGCGACAACCTAACGATCATAATCACCGAATATGATTACTTTCCTGCCATTGAAGACAACACATTTTTATAGTCAATAAAGTTACATTTATCCCAAGTCTGCGTAAAACAAACGGTTACGAACTGACGATCAATGATCTTCGAATATGATTACTTTATTCATTAATTTATTTTGTTAATTTTTAATCGTGATTCAAGATTACACATTGTAATCATTAAAATGATTAGGAATCATTATGAAAGGTATCGAATACATGTTAAGTTACAATAGATAAACTTTTGCAAATGCAACAATACACGTGCCGTACGAATAGTAACCAGTAAATATTAAGTGCACCGATCGGTCGTTCTCATTCATTTAACACGTATTTTGATATATTAAACAGCTTTAAACATTACTATTAGTTACAGTCAAGCAACCAAAGTATTTCTAACATTAAATATGTTTTACTCGACCCGTGCAACTTCAAAACGGAATGTTATCATGTAATGGCTACAAAACGAGCGAAAATCCTTTGACAGAATTCCAACTTTCCAATACACTGCTATACATGATAAAAGTTTATCACAGAGAAGCCAGCAGCATTACTCGTGTCCCTTTGAATACATCCCCCCTTTAACTAATGTAGAGCAGAGCACATTTTTGAATTCATCGTGGAGCCACTTCACTCAAGTTCAAAGTTGAGAAGTTTAACAACGGATTTTAGGACAAACGCGACTGGTATGCTGACGAGTTTTAATGCCCAAAGTGCCCAAAGAGAAAATAAATATAATTCCTTCAGTAACGCAAAAATCGCATAGCCTAGGTTATTATCCCACAACTAGGCACGAGTCTCGTCTCGGAAATGAGAGGGTTTAGGTCATAGTCCACCACGCTGACCAATTGCCGTTTGGCGGACTTTACATGCCTTTGAGAACATTATTGACGACTCTCAGGTACGCATGTTTCCTCACGATGTTTTACTTCACCGTTAATGTGACTGACAATTATTTTTGAAAAATTTGAGGTTCGAAAATTATCTTGGAAGAGAAGAGCCCTGACCGGCCGGAGCGGAGAGAGGTCTAGATTCTTAACCACTATGCTATCATTAAAAATGGTATAATTATAGTATAAAATATTTTTAAATGTCACTGTTGCCGTTTATTTCTATGTTTTCACATAGGGAAGCCTTAACAATTCGAACCTTCGATTGCTTCCCAACTACCTCACAATTTCAGGCAAACAATACAGTTTTAAATCAGGCACTTTGCAATGTCAATGGCCCCTTTCCTTTCCAATTCCATAGAAATACAAGTTACTTTTCAAGAGTTTACGCAGGAAAGCTTCGCAATTTGATCCAAGGTTTCCTTATACAATAAACATGTAGCATAAAGAAACTGCAGTTTAAAAATAAATTCTCTTTACAGCTGGATTAATTTTCGACTTACAACTTTTAACTTCCATGGAAATAAAGCGATCTTTATAGAAAAAATCTCTTTCACTTTATATTTATAACGCAGTGTTCAAAATAGAAAATATTTCAATACGTTCAACAGTTTGCAGTACCCGGTTGAAGTTATACTTCTGACTCTGGGATCGCACTGCCTGATATTATCCGTACTAGGTTTACTTTACAAGTATTATTTTAAATTGCTTAGTTTTGGTCTATTCGTTTCGAAATTTTCAGTCTGTCTTTTAAGCACTTGCTGGCATCTGAGTAAGCGTACATTTCGCATGCATACCTTTTTATGATGTAGGTAGAGTTTTATGTACCTGTTATATCTATATCTATGTCACACCCACTTCTGACGTAAAGTAGCAGTGTGAGAACCGTTGTGTTTAGGTTTGAAGGGTGTGGTTAGGCAGAAGATACTGGACAGGAGGCATTCCAACTTAGTCCTCAGAATTAGATTTAGCAGGATTTAGCTACTGGATGCGTAGCTAAAAGTTTAAAAGTTTTTGGTTCGAGCAACGAATTTCCGTGCAAGTGTAATAATAACGAAAGAAAAAAGAAAATATTACCACGGACAGTCCAAAATCAAGTCCAATAAGTTCTTCTACAATAAACTCTGTATGGCGAATTACGAAATGCAATAACGAGTCCGTATTAAATAATTAAATAGATAGTCACGAAAACACGAAATGAAAATCTTATTTTGTAACTTGTTATGAACATACGTACCTACCGAGCTCCTAAAAAACAGGACTAAAGATACATAGTATTCACATGAAAGTTTACATTTTAGTCAATTTGTCTCAACGTGCACACTTTCTTCCATAGAAACGAAGTACCGTCGGCGGTCAAGTTAAAAAAAGAATTAAAATGTACAGTGCACCTTGACATGAAAGAATTGTAACAAGTGCCGGTAGCATCTTCGACGTTTAAAGTGATTCATGTTCGTTTCGAGAGCCGTCCTACCCAATCGATTGACTGTCCTAACAAGGTGACCTGACCATTGCCACTTCGACCTCCTGATTTTGAGAGCTGACGTTGAGCCCAGTTCACATAGGAATTTCCTCTTTAATATACTTAGCGTAATTTTAATGAGCAAAAATCACCAAGTGACTTTCAGTTTGTACTAAACGCGTTCAATAAATAGGGAATATTCAATAGATTTAAATTTATTTGATTTTTTTATGCACGATATTTTATGGTCCTAACATTACACATAAACTATTATTTTCTTATTTAGTTTGTGTTTAATTACACTTAAATTGTAATAAAAATTTTAATCAAAGAGTGTAAATTATGCGAGCGAAATTCAAATTTGCGAAACGCATCACCATTGGTCGAAACGGAACGTGACGTCACGGGGCACATTCATTTTCATACTTTGCTAGTCGTGTTTGTCATTTATTTTCCTGTACTGTTTTCTAACACCTAGTGCGATTTTGATAGGTACTGATAGTAATAATTATCAATATCAATGTCGGAATGATTTTGTGAAAGCACAATCAGACAATCTACCAAATATAGATGTTTTTTACGATAACAGCATATTTTGCATCAAACTCGAAGTCAAAGGAAAGGAAATAATACTTGTTTGTGAATTTTCACTTTCTAAATTTACAGTCTTGACAGGTGAGTCAGGAAGAGCACCATTTTTTTGTGATGATCTTTTTCTCTGAGTAGTACACATTCTCTCTTATGGTGCTGGCATATTTCATTTTAGAAACGCTTTTTTTACAATAAAATATTTTTTTTGTTATTCACACTATTTTATTTTTTTATTTATTTAAATTTATTGAAAATTATTTTTTTGGATTGATTTCTATTACAGCGTGTTTTTTATTTTTTTTTTTATTTTTAAAATCAAAGTCGGTAACTTATGTGAGAAATGGGTAATTTGGCGGCTGCCCTGAATGAAAAAGCCGCTCCTCAGGCTTCCTCTCCGAAAAAAATAATTTATACGTGTAAATGGCGCAAGACAATACCGTGTCTTCGAATATAAAGAAAAAATAAGCAATGCGCATGTCTCAGCACGATCTTGTACTTGGTACAGACACTACCGGAATCGGATATAAAAAAATAGCTAATCCTAAAAATCCTGGTAAGGATAATGGGACTACCTATTTGAATTATTGCATTGTCATCGGTCCTTGATAAGTGTTCAAAGTTTCGACGATCAAGTTCAAGATTTCAAAATCCGAATCTAAAGGTCAAAATCACGTTCAAAGATTCCGTTACATATGTAAGCCAAGCTAACAAAAGCGTATAAAAAAACACTATCTGGTGTACTTCTGATAGTGTTTTGGCACATTGGTAACAGACAATATCTACAAAATGATTTTTTCAATGTTAAAAATGTTAAATAATATATGCGTACTCTAAACTTAACTATACTTAGAAGGAACGTAAAACGTAAACAGTAAACAATACAGAACGCGCCCTATGACGTCATCCAAAAGCGCGCGAAAAATGGGGGCGTTCGAACATGTCAAATTTAATTTATTAGTACACTTCCAACAATATTTTTATGTTTCACTATATTAAAACGAAGTGAAAAATGAATTAAACAAATACCGGCAGGCATGGTTCATTTATTAATTAAAATAATAAGTAATAAAAACTTATGACTGTCTTTTGATTGTCTTGAAATAAAAGTTTATTTTTTGTGATTTGTCGGAACGAACTGTAAAAAATGGAGAAAATTGAAGTTTGCGCGGTAATTAAATACCTTTCTTTGAAAAATTTTACTACTAAACAAGCGAATCAAGACTTGAAAGACATTAGGGGTTCATGCTTCTCCTTATTCTACGGTTGTGATTTAGTGTGCTGAGTTTAAGCGGAGAAGAACATCTATTAATGACGAGCCGCGCTCTGGGCGCACTACGACTGTAATGACTTAAGAAATGATTAAAAAAAAGTTGAAATAATTGTTTTGGCAGATCGTCGCACTACTGTTCGTTTTATAGCTGATGAACTAAAGTTTTCGATACGGCGTGTCCATAATATCCTACAGGACTGTTCGGGAATGAAAAAAGTATCTGCGCGTTGGGTGCCTAGAATGCTAACGGCCGAACAAAAACGAACCAGAATTTCACGAAGCTGTTTGGAGTTGTTACAAGATAATGGACCAGTTTTTGACTCGATTCCTAACTATATACCATAACGACCCTGAAACAACACAACAATCTATGGAAGAGACCATCACCACCGACCCCTAAGAAATTCAAGGCAATTCAAACTGCCGGTAAGATCATGGGTTCTCTTTTTTGGGACAGCCAAGGGACGGTGATGACTGGATACCTCAGTCTTGGAGCCACTATTATGTACGCAGAAAAAATAAAAAACAATTCGCAACGAAATACGCGAAAAACGGCGTGGCATGGCGTAGCGAGTGGCTAAAGTTGTGTTGTTTCATCAAGATATCGCCCCGCGGGGGCGCACAAGCCCAAAGTTGCGATGGCTGCTATCACTGATGCTTTTTCGATTTCGTGGAGCATCATCCAATTTCTTCAGACCTTGCTGCTAGTGACTAGCTATTTACACGATTGAAAAATATCTTAGAGGTCAGAAATTAGACGATGATGACGCAGTAATCGCCGCATTACAAGGTTTTCAAACAGTCAAGATGAAGATATTTTTAAGATTTTAGGTTTAGAAAAAATGTTAGTTAAGTGTTTACTAACTATTAGGTGACTATGTTGAAATATAAATTAACATTAATTAAAAGTTAACTGCGTCTTACTCGTTCTCACTACTATTGAACAACCCTCGTACACGAGGCTCACCGTAAATGACAACGCTCGGCGTCGTATGTTAACACTGACAACGAATATTACTCGGATACTTTCGACTTCAGGGCACCGATGTATGTATACCGAACGAGAAAACTCTTCATAGTTTAGTAATTTGAGAACAGCTGAATGGTGATAGATTTGTAAACTCCCTTCTACATCTCGATTTACCGGCCACCGAGAAGACCAGCACCGCCCAGTTCTCGATAAAATCGATTGCCCCCCTAGACCTTCATTATACAGGTTCTTTTTAATAGTCTTCAATAGGGTATGTGTGGTCTATGGTACTAAATCCTTTTCGGAATCCGGCTGAATTCTCTGTATTCAACTTCAGCTGACTTAGCCCAATAATGCCCAAAACTTAGATTTCTAGCAAACGTTTTTGATTTCTTCATTATGATCAATCGTGTTTTTACACTATTAGCTAATCGCGTTGTCTCATGTGCGATGTCTAAATAAACACAGTATAGAGTATAATACTCTATATAGTATAGAGTATAATACTTTATATAGTATAGAGTCTAATACTGAATATAGTAGAGTCTAATACTGAATATAGTAGAGTCTAATACTCTATACTGTGTCTACATAAGTACTAGAATATGTATGTATCTCTCATCAACCCATTATTGTCCCACTGCTGGGCACGGGCTTTCTCTCTGTGATGAGTGTTAAGCCCATAGTCCATCAGGCTGGCCAAGTGTGGCTTGGCGTACTTCACATGCCTTTGAGAACGTTACGGAGAACTCTCCTTTGCCGTTAAAGCGAAAAATAGAAGTGCGTACCGGGATTTGAACCTCGACCCACAATAGCGGAGTCGAGATGCTTAACCACTAGGCTATCACTCACTCATGTATATATAGTAATGGCGTAAGTCAGATGGTTATACTTATATACTACAGTATAGAGCCGTACGTACTCTGACATTGTGGATAGGGATTGAAAACATAATTCTAGCTTTTTCCTTTATATACCGAGACTATATTCCGAAATCAACTGCCTGTTACAAGTGTTAGAAGTTATTGAATTAAATTCTCAATGACTTTTTTAATTGACTAAAAATTTACACTTTAATCGGTAGTTATGTTTTAAACAATGTGACATCTGGTCTAATTGACTTGAAATTAGTCTAGTACCTACTCTTGAAATACGGTATCAATGGTTTTATTTTAGAACAACTCCTGTGAAGGTGTGATATTTTATAATATTACAATTATATTATATTACTTCACAACGGCTCTATATAAACGACAAAATTGATCGAAATTAATACAAATTATTACAATTCATACAATTATTTAAAAAAAACATGATATATTTGTCTTCTTCCCCTTCACCTAAATTCATACGAACATGGTCGCCGGTACAAGCTAGTCCTCAAATAAAATAACACATAGATCACAAATAATATTACTTCACATGGTTATATGCTTCATGTCTGCATGATATCGAAGTTAAACACTAATACGCAAAACACAAAAACTTTTTACACTAAAATAAATATACATAACAATTTGGAATATCTAGTTTATAGAATATACCAAAAGCCCAAAGTCCTATTCGGGTAGGACGCGACCTCGGGGTCGTACGTGTATGCGTTGCTCCAGACAAATAAGTTGAAATGCCTTCATTCCACATTCTGCAAAACCACACCCTTCAAACCGAAACAAAGTAGTGCTCACATTGCTGAAATAGGAGAACTTACGAAGGAGGATTTACGGCAGAAATAGGAGCAGGGGTGGTACCGCCGCAATCAAGCCTTTGACATGAGACTAATAACCAGCATACCTTTATCTTCCTCTTTGTTCTTATATATAGACAGCATCCAACTTAACATCATGAGTATAATTTCTGTGTAATGTAATGTAATATTTCTGTATGATGTATAGGACATTCCAAACACTTTAGTGTTTAGCCATGTTACAAAACCAGCAAATTATATATATAAAAACCTTTCTAACCCATTCAACTTTTAAATTCAATTCAAACATTAAATGTTTAAACTGGATCTTCTGAACCCCTATTTTTGCTGTAAAGCAGCAGTTTGAGAACTGCTGTGTTTAGATTTGAAGGGTTTGGTAAGCAGAAGACACAGGACAGGAGGCTTTCCAACTTACGCCTCAGGAGTAGCATCAAATCCACTTACGTAATCAGAAAAAACTTCTGTCCTAGTTGAGGTTTGATGTAGATATCGATCAGATGCAGTGACCACTTAACATCAGATGGCCTGTAAGCTATCCAGTTAATATAAAAAAAGGTAACTTCACATTGAACCATAATTTTTGCAATTGAGTGTTCCATCTTAAACATCAAAATCTGTTAATGAATTAAAAGGCATTATGACTAACAGTAGCCTAGTACTTAAAGAGTCTCGACCTCCCGTTCCGGCGGATCTGGGTTCAAATTTTCAACTTCAAATGTTCAACTTCAAATTTTTCGTTAATTATGTGCGTTACTAAAAATTAATTATCACTAGCTTTAACAGTGAAGGCAATTATCTTAAGGAAAAAGGCATGCCTAAGAGTTCAACATAATGTTCTCAAAAGCATGTGAATTCCGTGAATCCCAACTTTTCCATAGTCCATTTGGCCTAATCCTCTCAACTATTGAAGGAGACCCATGCCCTGCAGTGGGACAATAACGGTTGAAGTTGATCATGGTGATGTTATTGTCATGTTGAAAAACCAATTTACTTATTACACAATAGTTATATGTTACAGCACTTCAACTTGGGCAACCTATTATAGACTTATAAAACTTCTAACAGAACTAAAGTCTTATTTAATTTCGAGATCAGAGACACTTTCAAAGCTAGTATACAGCATGGATGAAATTATGGCTGGGTCAGTGATTCCTGAGTCTGATCTTGAATACAGAACATGAGTATGATGTTGAATTCATAACTTCAGACTATCTGAGGTAACTTTTGCAGACACACATAGATCCTGAAAATGCACTTCCCTTATTTACCCATCTTAGCATGGCCTACATTATTTTTTTTACAAACAAGTGTCCGAATCACCTGATATTTAGTGCTCACTCCAGCCCATAGACATCCATCCAACCTAAAATAGATCAATAGACGCATCCGAGGTTGTTTGTTGATGTGTGACTCCTGCACACAGTAGTGTTCATATTGGTGCTGTACTGTAGAAAAATTTGTGGCCATACCATTTCTGCCCGTAGGCCTTTGGCATAAAACTGTTACCAAGATCTGCAAACTCCTACGGCTACATGAACTATAACAATTGCAATAATTTTGAACAAGACTGATAATTCAGACCTAAATATCCAGTACTCATATATATATACTCTCTATAGTATGTACAGTCATACCGGGGAAGTAAATTAAAATTATTTTCTTGTTCTTTTCTACTTCTATATAGTGACAAGTACTTGTATAAAAATAACATAACCTTACAGGCCTTCCAATTATCATTGTCATGTAAAATGCATAAAACATGAGGCCAAGTCTACATTATTCCAAAGCTTAGAGCTCATATAGTTACAAATTAAATACTATGAAGCAGATGTACAATAGTATTTTAGGACGCTACATAATGATATTGATACCATCACCAAGCAATTCAGTTATAACAAACTGTGTGTAACAAGCTGGGAAGGAAAAATCCGGAGAAGAGTGTACTGTAATGCTTCAAACAAGAAGACATTGTCTGCTATACAAATGATGAATATTAGACTGCATCAACCAAAACCTAGAAACTAGATAAATAATCATATTGTCGTCCTATCAGACAGTCCTGTCACCACTACAGACCAAAGAAATAAACCCTGGCCTAACTCAACAACAAACAACATAGAGTGAAACAACAAAATCACAATTGGCTGGGTGCCAGAACATATGGGTGTATTTATGGGAATTAAACCGCAGACAAGTTGGCAAGGAAGGGGCACAAATGCCAGCCATTGGTCTATAATCAATTATTAGCATCAAAAAAATCACTTACAGCACAGAGCTAAAGGCTTGGGCTAAAAACCTAAATACAAAGGGATGTTTCAGCATGCCACATCAAAAGCTTACATCACTTGCACTATTTATCAGCTACTTATGACAACTAACTGGACATTATAGATTGAAGAAACATTTGTCCAGAAACAGTATTTCAACCAATTCAATTTTCAGTTTCTGTAATGGGGAAGAAGAGATGGTGATGCAGATCCTATGTGACTGCATCACACTACTAAAGAAGTTGCATATTGGAAGGAAACATAGTCTTATGATAGGGCTGTGAAGATCAAGCGCATCACACAGTTCTTTTCAACTTTTGCCCTAGGGGACCCAATTTAAGTCAAGGTCAGTTACAAAACGGTCAATATAGGACCTACCCCACATCATCTAATGATAATCCATGAAACTTCACCTAAATACACTCAACAGTATGGCACTTAAAAAAGATTTACTATTTACATAGGACAGCCCCTTACTTCATCTTTATCATTAGTAAAGAAATGGGTATATGGTATATTATTGTTTTTTGTTTATAAGTATTAATAACATTTATCATGGTGATAAATGGTAATAGCTTAAAGTAAATACAGGACAACATGTTATTCATTAAAAATGTACTAATAAATAAGTAGAAGTAAATTAAGAACTATAGCATATAAATAAAAAGTTTTTTTACATTGTTCCCAAAATGACAAAATATTTAATGACTTTTATGTCAATCTCTTCAAATATATGTTTATATTCAAGTCAGGACCCAGTCTCTTCAAAGGCAAGTTGAAAGTTATATGCACCTTAATAATAACCCTTCGTCAATTCCAAAACAAACACCAATTCTTTAAAAATAAAATAGAATGAACTAAGTGTTACCTTTTTCGCTGCTGACGCTCCTTCTCCTGAAAGAGCCGCGGTATTTCCGGGAGAAAGTTTATGGAGAGAGAGCGGTAGAGTTCCTTTTCAGCTTTGCTGGTAGCCTTCCGGAACTTCTGAGTGAGGTTTGTCCAATCGTTTTCTTTGAAGCAAACAACTTGCCACACCCTCTCTGTGGTAGTGTCTTGAAGATAGTCATCACCGTAGAACCAGCTGCGTCGTCTGTTACTTTTCTTCCTCTTGCTTTTACCTGGTGTTTTTATGTCCTCACGGTATAGTCTTGTACCATAGAAGTACCAGTATGCTGAGTCATTGTCATCCCAGCTAGAATTAAAAGTACATTGTTGTATGCAGCCGCTACATTTATTTTATATAACATCTACTATTGATTTTTCTGCTGAATAGCTAGCTAGCTACTTTTATCAGCTATATAGTACCAG
>DWKW01000448.1:0-16842 GCA_018250115.1 Doberes anticus | reverse complement strand
ATTATTTCGCTATTGTAAACTACGTCCAGTGCCCTGTCTATAGTGTTATATCCTAAACAGGTACTATTATTGTTAGAAAATAATAATGTTAGAAATTGTGTCTTAAAGTGTCAAAAAATCTAACATTAAGATCATGGTAGAGTACATGTACAAATATACATAAACCTGACAGTTTACCGTACCCAGCATCAAACCCGATTCTTCAGATTAAAAACGTTAACCTAATTTAATTTTGGTATACAAATTCGGTCGCAAGTTTATTTACGTACTTCTTATCGAATTACCTTACCCTTAGGTAATTGAAAATTTTAAGTAGATTAATCATTTTCTTTACAATTTTAAACAGATTAATATTAGTATTACAGAACTGTAACTTGGCTGAAGATATTTTTGTCTAATAATTAATATCGCTTATGAATAATTCCGGAGCGTTTTAAATTCTGTTTTAACAACATCAGTAGATACAGTAGATCCCGATACAGAGATAACTTCTGTTAAACAAAATGAAATTAACAACCGAAGCCAAATTTAGTGTGGGCTCTTTTACATAATACATTAAATTTTGTTTAGTTTATTTATTATTACACATAATATAAACATACATTCACAATTATTATTTTTTATATTAATGCAAAGGACCACGCAGGTCACCAGATTTTCAGTGGTCACTGCAACCCATGGATATCCAAAATCCTGAGAACTAAGTTGGAAAGCCTCCTGTCCTGTGTATTCTGCTTAAGTGGGTGTAGACCTAACAAATCGAAGCAAAGTAGTGCTTACTGTTACTTAACGGCAGAAATAGGTGCAACAAGCCTTCGACATAAGACTGTCACTAGAAATATTTTGTAGTGTGTTTGTTTATTAATCCGCAATTTCACATACTTTACATATATATACCGTCATATACAAGCGCAGCACATAATACTTAGGTATAATTAGGTACACCACAAGTAGGCAGCTCCCCGCGGCAACCCCGCACTACCGCGGACGCGCCCGATATGCTCAAGCGCTGCAGCCACGCTGTACAAGACGTACACTGTATTACTTACGCCTAGTTCCTAGTTCTAGTGCTCAAGACTATTTCGTGCCCCTAAACACTATCTAGTATTTAAACTGTATTAACTTTTTAACTTCTTTTCACTCCTAAAATAAGAAATTGAGGTAATTTCTTATTGTTGGACTTATTTATTTTTTGCTTTATCTTGTAACTTCCTACGTATTATGCCGTAACAAAGTATTAACTTTGTTTCGGACTTTTTGTCCGTCGCCTACTGCTTATACATACTTACATTTAGATTATTACAGACACTTACATTCAATACACGCTAGAACATTCCTAAGGTATAGACCCCGTCGTGAAGCAGCATTTTGCTGTGCTATTATTCAGTGCCACTACGATACACATAGGGAAACATACGGAAAATCTCGTCGTCTCGTCGACGATGCCTATTTGATTTCATTCGTTTTATCGTGGACCCTATCACAAAAGAACATTATTAATATCTTAGATTTAGCAATTAGTAACTTAGATTCATTCAATATTAATGCTGCGGGCCGTTCACGTTTAATTATTTTTGTACCTTGGTCAACTTAAGAGCTCCCTGGTGGTGCTCGAACTGGTGTCGCTGATGGTTTATTAATTAATTGTAAACTTAAATACACTTTGAAATCTTCATTGAAAAAAATGTGTTTTTAAACATATTTGTCTGACACGTAGGTATACCCGATAAGAGCCACCTGATGAATAGTCGTCACCGTCGCCTAAGAAAATCAAAACATCAAAGGAGTTGCTAGACTTAAAGGACTCGTTGATGACTGCCACATGGTAAACCAATCCAACCAGACCGGATGGAACTTCTTTCTTCGACGGGTGCGGTGTGATGCTGAAAGATGTCGGCATCACGCAAAGAGCCCATGTGCAGTCAACACAGTGAGTTGTTCAGGATGCTTTTAAGTAAGTTGTTAATAATACAAATAGCGCGCCTTTGTTGAGAGTCAAGTTGGCTAAGCTGATGTTGAAGGACACACAGATGCACTAGATGTGAGCTTAGCCTTGCCTTCCACGGAACTCCACACGCTAATGGTGAGTGCGACACCCTCAAACTGTGGCGCTACAAGTAATGGGTTTTCTTGGCACTAGAGCACGGACTTGTATGCAAGATGGGTTGAATTTAATCGACCCCATTTCAAGACCTGCTTTAGAAATTGCACACCTTCAGATGTTTAGTTTTGCTTTCTACCGCTTATAACGTAAAAGGTTACCGGCAGGTACCTATTACTATCATCTGCATGATTTTTTTATGCACCAACATTAACATCAATAAATCATTCAATTAAAAAAAATAAAGCGGCAACAAAAATAATGATACCTACTACTAGGGAAACAATATTTCTTATGTTCAAAGTACTTACTTGAAACTTGACAATATTACGTGAAACGTGCTTTTCGACACAATTTATTGACACAAATTTATTATTTTTCGAAATACTGCAGGCATTAAAAGGACGTATCATCCCTACTAATATTATAAATGTGTATGTAAGTTTGTTTGTTAAGCTTTCACGCCAAAACTACTGAACTGATTATAATGAAACTCTGTACACATATTCTTAGAGGTACCTATTATCTACATTATTTAAAAAATTAGTATTTAAAAAAAAACTTTGGCAGACATGATTGTCAAAAAGTTTTAAAATCTAGCAACTTCAATCAAAGCCTTCAAATTAATATTTTATTGACTATAGCCTCAGGTGCCACTATTTTAACCTTCATACCTCGGTTTCCAATTATTCCCACTGCCCTCCATTTCAATTCACAAATACTGTGCATTTTATCGTTTTAAATTGTTAGAATTCTAAATTACTTTTTTTTTGTTCAACGCGAGCGAAGCCGCGTGTAAAAGCTAGTCTCTTTATAAAGATAGGAAGTTGTTTGAACACGATGCTAAGGAAATATTGCTAATCCGGTTTGAAAAAATATCTTTGCATTAGATATTCCGTTAAGAAAAGCACATCAATTCATGATATATGACTAATGAGCTAATCGTACATATGCAGAAGGAATAGGGAAGGCAACAAATCTTTGTAGCACGCGAGCGTTATTTGGTAATCCGCCCGAAACTTATGTAGGTATGGCTCAAATAGCTTCTCGGAGAAACCTTGAAATATTAACTTCGCCGTGTCAAACTAGATCGAAGGTCTTACTTACATCCAGGGTCACTACCAATGCATTCGCCAATGTTTCCTCGTGTCCCTCAGCAGCGCGCTTGAAGACTTCCACGAAGGCTTACTTGGCCTGTGATGTGGGGGAAATCCGGTCCACTCGACTTCTTGGCGATATGGTGCGTCTTGTAACGCAGATGATAAATGTAACCTGTTTGACACTAGGGCCAACATGCCGGTCTGTCAATTATAGGGTTCTGGGTTCGGTTTACAGTGAATAAGAAACTTTAATGGTGTATTTTTTGGTCTGGGTATGCACCCATGCGTTTGTGTCCATGCCTGCCGTCACAAAGGAAATCCTTGCGTGAAGTGGCGTGATCGGGAGGCGTTAACGTTAATATACACCCTTCTCATCTTATATTATAGGTTGATTTAATATTGGGAGAATTAACTGCAACCCACCCAAACAAAATCACAAAATACTGCTTGCGCGTAGGTAGGTACCAGGTACTGAGGTAGTCAAGATTTATCGTTAATACAAAATTATTTTATGCCGAGTGTAAAACTATGCACCAGCACTTAAAATAGTTTGGAATCATAATTTAGATAGAAAACAGCGACTATAAAAAAATTGTCACAATGACCCACTTTGATGAAACCCATATCAGGTCCACCACCGTTCTCAAGAACATTTTCCGCAAAGGGAAATTGTGGACAAGAACATGATAATGACGTCATAATAAGCAATCAGAAAAATCTATACCGTATTGTTGGTTGTATTGGGGGTTATTCTAATGAATAACGACATTACGGTATAAAGTTTAATTTCGCGTATTACCAATATTATCTATAGAGCAAACTCTAGTGGGAATTGGTTGAATAATTTGAGAAATCTCAAAGCATAATTATAAATACATTTCTTTGAGAGTTGTACGTTTTTTCATCTTGGTTTAATAAAGAATAACTGTTAATGAACATTCAATCAATTTTAATGTCTATTCTAACCCATTTAAGACAATTGTAATTTGAAAATGTAATAAAACATTTTGGCCCTCCTCACTATTCATGAATGTGAAATAGTTTCTTGCTAATAAGCAATAGCCGCCACTCATAGACCTCTGCGTATAGGATTGGACTATAAAACAAACCAACCGAGAGCTGTCATAATACTATATTAGTAAAAAATGCCTACAAAAACCATGAAAGCAAAAATAAATAATAATATAAGTTCAAATAGTATTAGTTAATAAAAATGACAATATCGATTACATTCTTAAATTTTATTGGAAAGCCACATAACAATTTAGGGACTTAATACAAAGACAAAAATTGGTGAGGATATTTTATTCCATAATACAGCATTAAGATAAACCGGAATGTCACATTTTCTCTTTAATAGACTTCTTGATTTCAGTTTAAATAAAAAAAAATCTATCCACCATACTTGCCACATAACTATATCCTTGAATTGAGTTTAAACAATTTCTCCTAAATTATTATAAAAATGCTAAGTTATAATTAATTGTGTAAGAGCAAAGTACCACCGAGAATTCTGAGCATTGTTCCCCAGTTGGCAGAAACACTTCTCAAAATAACACCGTGTTTTTCTAATACATATAACCTAATCTCGGTCCGTCACGTAAAGTCAACTATAAATGCGGGTCCATCATGATAAGCGGGTCAGACTACCGAGAATCGTCGATCTGCGATGTTCGACTGTAAAATACATAACAGCTTACTCTACCTAGTTAACTTCCATAAAAATAAACTATCATCATACAATAAGTCGTTCAAATAATAAGTGGAATACACACGAATCGATGGTAAATATCACCGCACAATGAAAGGGAAAATACAAATAGTAAGAGGATGTCCCGCGATGTGAATAAGTGGCGACGGCCGGCGGCTGCTCGGAGGCGGCGACCACGAACATGCAGGAATTGGCTGCTAAATTCTAACACCCAAACACATCATTTAATCTCGTGTGGATTCTTTGGACTATCCAAAGATCCCGTTTTACCACAAACAGCTCAATAAAACCCCTATCACTAAGTACTTCTCTGTGTACTATATTCCACAGATGTACTCTAAATTTAAGGTTTACAGAGACCAACCTAGTACTTTAGGTCACTACAGGTGTCCTCTAAGTAAACACTAATGAATTAAAGATAAAAGTGAATTAACTTTTAAATACTTTATTACGACAACTTATTCCACATTATAGTAGTATACATACAAAACATGTTATGCTGTGATTCACTTTATCACGAGTCAGCTACACATACCTATCCACATCACAAGGCGCGATCACTCGTTAAGTGTAACGATTTCTTACTGATATTTTATAAACAAAATTGTAATTTTGCATTAACTTTACACTATATTTGTTCAACGTCATCAGGGATCGAACGAATAACGCATCACGTGGAACATAGTACCACTTCGCACTAAGTACAGCATGACCCCTGGCTCGATTGTACACTTTGCAATTTGCAATGTTGTGATATCTGCGCCGGCCGCGAGCGCGACGGCGTGTGACGGCGGGCGAGTGCGCAACACGAGGGAGTGCAGTGCGAGCTCGGTCGCCGGGTGACGCGTCGGTAATACATTTCGATTCCGCACATAATACATTGTATTCATTTATAGCAAATAAAGTTAACATATCTTAAACCATAGTCTCTTTCAGTAATCAGATTTGTCTGTGGGTTGATAGCGCACATGCGGTTAGCGGTTGGCATTCTTCAGCTGGTTGGAAAGCCAGTCGAGGCCCTCGTAGAGCCCGTCGCCAGAGGTGGCGCAAGTCGCCTGGATATACCAATTGCGGTTGCGCAACGAGTGCAGGCCCAGCTTGTCAGTTATCTCGGCTGCGTTCATTGCGTTTGGCAGATCCTGTCACACAAATATTTTAACAATTTTTTTTTATTATTGTTATATTGAAGTAGCTATGAACTTGCAGTCCACCGGATTATAAGTGGTTCCTATAGCCCATGCAATCTCAAACAGGACCAGATGGATGGGCGCGTTGCTACTCCTGAAGGCTAAGTTGGAATGCCTCCTGCCCAGTGTGTCCTGCTTAGCCACCTGCTTCTACCACACCACTTCAAATCCAAACAATTACAATGTTATTTTACAGCAGATATAAGTGCAACGGTGGTAGCGCAGCAGGCAACGCTTCAAGTTAAGACTACCACCATCAAATAACCAATTGTAACCAAATATGTATACGCCGCCATTTGGCGCAATTTTTTAGAGCAGAATTAGTTAAAATAGAATAATCGCTGAAGAACAAAAATCTAAACTTCATTTTCAAAATCGGTTAGTAACCTTCAGAATAATTTTCGTAAGCGTAAGTAAAATATTCTCGCATGATAACTATTTGAACATACTTAAATACAATTTTTGTATAATGTAATATCTGTATGAAAACATGTTTAATATTCTAAGTGTTTTATCAACCATATAGATATAGATTAGATTATTCAATTTGTATTGTAAAATTCAATTTCACCAAAAAAAATCAAATAAATACGCGATCAATTTGATACTGAAAATGGTTTTATCATTGCCTCAAATACTACAAAATCTCACCTGTTTGTTTGCAAAGATCAAGAGTACTGCATCTCGTAGTTCATCTTCGCTTAACATCCTCATAAGCTCCTCGCGTGCCTCACCTATACGCTCCCGATCGTTACTGTCTACTACAAAGATGAGACCCTGCAAACCGATAAATTTTCCATTAAAAAAAATCTGTACAACCATTAAAGAATTAGAATATACAATTGTAAGAAAATTCTAAACATATTCTTAGATTTTTATCTGCAATGACTTCATAACATTTATTATCTTAATAAAATATTCTGATGTAATGTAAAATGTACACAATATTGTGATTTGTCTGTTTTATGTATATGTACGTCCATTATGATTTAAGAGCGTGTGGAGGTTATTTTTTTTTGTTGACTTTTCTCTCAGTCAGCTGTATGGTTACACAGCACATGAGAGGGTGTTTAAAGATGATCCACATATATTTATAACTTTCATTGAGTGATGTGTTCATCTTATAAAAATATTTCTTTTATAATGCACTACAAGCTCTAAATGAAACAAAATAATATTGAAAATTTTTGTACCAACATTAACATTTCAACATTTATAATTTCACATTATTACAATCTGAATGAATCAGATTGCACATGACCTCAGTCAAGTAAGCTCAGTTTGCTCTTTTGCCACACTGCAGAAATGAACTTGCACTGCAAGCCTACTGAAAGCATTCTGATTTTCATGGGTTCATGATAAAGAGGATGAGTTCTCCCACAAATTGGCCACTCCTCTGTGTCCATAGGCGATTGTGGCCAATCACCACCTGCCTATTTGCTAAATTATAAAACAATTATAAGCTTGAGATGAAGCTTGCAAGATTGTATAGGTAAAAGTTAAATAATTGCTGAGTTTAGTGTTTGACCATATAAAAGTTATATTACTAGATACCACAGTATATTTAACTGTCAATCATACTCCTATTTGTGTAACATCTGTGAGTGTTACTTATTACTAGTCAGTAATAGACTATTTCTAAACTGAATTGTTGTTACGTAAAAAAGTAACCTTTAAAATTTCCACCATCTAATTCACTGACATGTTGAAACTGTCATGATTTCTTCAAACTCAGGCATTCTTATCATTAAAACATTACAAAAATGTGTAACTGACACATTTTTTTTCCGGCAAAATATAACTGTACAACTCATTTACACAAGTTGTGGTATAAAAAAATATTTATATATCCAGATAAACTGAGACATTGGTATAAAAGCACAATTTGTTTATAACATTAAATTAATCTGAGCTCAATATTAAGAAAATAAAAACACACAATACTGAATATTACATAATATGCTGACCTGAAAGTACTGCAGGCCAATTTGGTGCTACACCACTGTATTAGACAGTAAATTAAATAAAAAAAGAAGTACTTGGAAACTTTGTAGATAATCTTTAAACTGATATTTAACTAAGATGCCACACTGGCATATTTATTTTGTTATTTTGTATGTATGATACTGTTTATCACGGGAAGAATGCATTTCAGGGAGATAATATACCTTATAAGTGTGTTAGGTTTGTTACTCCATCATATTGAATGGCTGAATAGATTTAAAATATTTTTTGGCATACATATAGACTATGTATTGAATTAAAAATAAGATTGTTTCTACAGCTGAAAACAAAAGGGTTCTTACTGAATAAATCTATGTGGATGAAGTCACTGGTACAAGCTAGTTGAATGTAAATCGAGGATTATAATTGTACCAAAATCACAATTCAGGAAGACTATGTACAAATAATGTATTTCTACTTCTAACATGTTCATTCAATGGTGACTATGCTCATATAACATAGGAACAATAATGGCATTGCAATAAAATTAAAAATCCAATATTTTTTTTCTTTATAACTACTAATGCAGTTTGAAAAGTATCATTGAAAAGTTTGATTAATGGTAAGTGGTCACCATCACCTATGGATAAATGTTTTAGTGAAGTCACATCAAAAACAGCCAGCTGAACATAAGAAACTAATATATAAGCATAACTGGTCAACTGAGCTAGTGTCTTAGATAGCTGCTCTGTGCAGGAGTGGTTACATTACAGGTACATTTTCAAAGCTGATAATTTTTTTACATATGACAACTCTGCAGCAACTACTGCTCATTGAAACTGTATTCCTACATAACGAACCTGTGTATTCTGGAAGTAATGCCTCCACAGAGGTCTGATTTTGTCCTGACCACCGACATCCCAGACAGTGAAACTGATGTTTTTGTATTCTACAGTTTCCACATTGAAACCTGCAAAAATTATATATTTATCAATAACAGTATTGTTAGTGATCAAATTTTTACCAAATAATTAATAAAGCACAGTAATTAGTGTTTTTATGGGGAAGTGTGCCTTAACTGTGACATAAATACTTGTTATTGTGATTATATGATAAAGTTTTTCATTAACCTCCTCAAAAAACAAATATCACTTAATAGCCGCCAAGTGCATGTGAAGGGTTCAAAGGCAGAGACAAAAGTTCAGTTAAAATAAAATTTTATATTAATATTTATACTTGCATCATATTCATTTTAGTCCATGGATGCTTAACACAAATTAGTGTTTAACTGTATTTTAACTGAAAGTGTATATCAAAAACTATTTAAAATATGTTTCAAACAAAATTTTAGTTAGTTTTTTTAAGTTACCTTAATTTTTTTATACTTCTGTCATACAGTTCAAAAATAAGTAGAAAGGGAAACTTTATTATTTTGGAAGTGCATATGTAACAAACTATTGACTGAACAAAAAAGTTGTTTTGAAACTTGTTTTTTATTTTTAAACCTATCTAACAATACCCCATTTGGTCATATAGCTTTTGGTCATATTCCCATGTTACAAGTATGGTTTGCCAAATTTTTACTTTTCTTAATTTCACTACACTATTGTATAACAGTATATAGAAATAAACTTTCTTACAAATTTCATCTACATTGTGCAGATAGTCTTAGTTAAAATGGTTTTGACCTACAGAGGAATGGATAGAAAGGCAGACAGACATACAAAACTGTAAGGATCCTGACTATGGAACCCTAAAATGGTCAATTTAAATATTCACATATTAAAATATAGACCCAACAAGTTACATATGAATACATGATATAAGACATAAAAGACTTTCTATTTTGAAAAGGACTTATCACATTACAATGAAATCACTTTTTTAAGTAACTGACACTAATTTCTAATAATCTCAGGTAAGAACAGCTCACTGCAGCACTAAGATTTTGCTCCATTATGGGATTGTAAATTATGCTCATCAGTAGGACTAAAAACCATATTATCCATATAAATATGAAATGTATGCATTGGTGATTTTCAAAACTATATAAATCGAGATTCAAAAGCAAATTCAAATCTATACAGTCAATACTTAAACTAGTAAAAGACAAGATTAAGTAATGTTAATCACACAAAATTTCACAATTGAATTCATGCAACATGTTTTAGAATATCAATTTATATTACCCTAAATGAGCAAATTTAAGATACTGAGTTTTTCTTTATTGCCACCAAAAAGACAGTGAGCTGTATAAAACATACCAATTTGTATGACCAAATTGTATGTACCACTGAGTGTAATCTTATAATACAGTTCATAATGATAATATTTTGTGTAATCCCTATAAATGAATCATTTAAATTTCACAAGTTATAAGATATTTTATGACAATTGTGACACAATTTTTTTTTTACACAATTTTATCTTGATGCAAATCCAAACTCTAAATGTTCAGTCTTAAAATAATTGTGAAAGTACGTATGCAAAATGGCAGATATTTTCAGGCCCTCAAACATATGATATTGGCACATCAGGTTGAAGCAAAAACATTTTACTGATCACAAATCCACATAATTAAATAATTAATAAGTACTCACCAATAGTAGGAATCGTTGTAACAATTTCGCCTAGTTTAAGTTTATATAGGATTGTGGTTTTACCAGCTGCATCCAAGCCAACCATCAATATTCTCATTTCTTTTTTGCCAAAGAGGCCTTTAAATAAATTTGCAAACATATTCCCCATTTTGCAGCTTTTTATGTAGTCTGAAAGAGAGAATTACACGATTAATACAATCCCTATTCACTCTGACTCATCCATCAGTCTATACGTTACTATAATCAATGATAATGACATGGCACGTACATACAAGTATATTTACGACGAAATAAGAAAACAATTCTATTGTTATTACACATAAACTTTCATATAAATGAAATTATACGGAAAACTCTTATTACGAACACACAAACACTCTTAGATGACCATCAACAGATTTTTTAGACAAAGATTGGCTGACATCGCCGTTGCTAAGTCTGTTGCGGTCACCACCCCCGGTTTGTAATCTAATATCGCATTTATACAAGCCTATTAAAACATCAAATGTAATTTTTAATAGTTATTAAGTGTTTTACTTACATTTTCAGAAAGAAATCTATGCAATATGAAGAAAAAACGCTACAATCCAGTGAAGTCTCTACAATTCGCTGGATGTCAAAATGGCGGCGAACGTGGAAGTTGTTCGTGCCTATGCCACGTATTGACGAAAAGTGGCCAGTGAGAAATAGATTAACCGAGATTTTTACTATTTTTTTTTATTATTAAAATGAATTTACTTAATACAGCAAAATGAACAATACGTACAACAACAAAAAGTCTTAAATATTTTGATATCTTTAAGGTTAAAGATTTTATAATTAATTTAAAATAAACTATGCTTTCCTATGCCAACATGAAATAAATCACAATATAACGAACCATAATAAATTTCGTATTTTTTAACTAATGTTAAAATATGAGGCTTACTAAGTAATCTCACCATAATTTACATTTACATATTAGCAAAGTTATGAATGTATATTCAATAGCGGGTATGGTGGGCAAAGACATAATATACTTATAATAATTGTGAATATTGTGCAATTGTTAACATTGAATTTCAACGATGAATTGTACTTTGTCTCTCCAGTATGAACCTACCGTTTAATGCTAGTTCCACATTGTTATTAGTTTAGCGTCTGAGGGCATATGGGCTGGGTGCGAATTAGGTGGTGGGGGAACTACGAATCGATCGCAGCGTACAACGTGGCTAAAAAAGTAACTTTCGGCAGACGAACTGTCACTTTTTACTAGAGAAAATTACGTATAAGTGCACTTTAAGTAAAAATAAATAAACATGCGTCACGAAACCTGCTGCGTAGTCAACTGAAAGAACGGTGATCGCAAATTCTATAAATTTCCATCAGCAAGTTCGAAACGAGAACAACGAATGAAGTGGACAATCGCTGCCAAGAGGAAAAAGTAAGTAAGCTAACCCAAAAAGCAGCATTTTAAATATTATATCTTGTATGTTGTAGGAAGTAGCACATTACAGTTATTATAATGCTCATGAAGTGCTCAAGTTGCTATAATTTATTTGTTGTTTTATTTAATTTCAGTGCCGACGGATCGCCATAGTATTCAAAGCCCCATGACAGGATTTGCAGTCCGCATTTTATAATGAATTTGGTCTTGTTTAATTGAAAATGCACAAAAAATCTGCATTATTAACGACACTACAGTTTTAAATGATCGTCTGCAAGATATATGAAATGTTTTATTCGATTAAATTTGCTTATTTCGTTACTTATTTTCCGTAAAGTGAGCCATGAGAAAGTCGTGTGTACTACCTGAAATTTACTGATTGTAGCATTTTAGAAGGGAAATAAAAAATATCAACATTATTATCGACACTATAGATTTATATAGTTCAATAGAATCTAAGTAATTTACGAAATGTTTCATTGAAATTATTTGTTTATTTACTTATTCTTCGTAATGACAGCCAGCCATTTGACATTTCAAAGTCCGCCGTAATTGTCATCGCGTACCCAGCGGATACAACTTATTACAAGCCAATGTTTCGATGTTCGAAACTTTTAAAAGGTTGATAACTTTTGCAAATCTAATATTTATATATATATATATTTTTTCCTTTTTAATAACTAAATGTGACTGTAATTTTAATTAGCTTGGTTGGACGCCTCGAAAACCAACCACTGTCTTCTGCTTGTTATTTCTATCTGTGACGAAATGTTGATGTTTCTTCTATGTCAATGTAACCACGAATGTCATTAGTAATAAAAGAATGTCACGAATTTCCGACTGAAATTAAAGGAAGTATCAGTATTAATTTAAAAAGTATAAATAAAGGCATTAAGTATAGAGAATTATAATATGACTATAATGCAGTCCACGAAGAAGATAATCAAGAGGATTCCCGGGGTTATACCGCCCCCGCCAAAAACAGAAGTCGATGGTAAAATAAATGATTTATCAGGGAAAACTGTTGCCGAACTCTTAGAGCTGAAACAGAGACAAGAAAAACTTTTAAATAACAAGTCTTTCATAAACAAACTTGCAGACAAAGGTAAAAAAATAGAGGAATTTCTAAATAAAGTTGTAGCCGAACTTGAAGGGAAGCAAGAAGAGGAGCTTGCTTGTCGATTACTAAGTAACTTAAACATTAATAAGGAGTTAGTACAAGACGTCGAATGGAATGGTAAAATGGAGAGACATAGAGACACATACCTTGATTCTGATGATGATAGCGAACCAGAGGATGCGCTTCAAATACTCAGTCAGAACACCGCCCAAGAGAAGAAGATAAAGACAATAAAACCAGAAAAACCTTTCATCACATCACAAGATCTTCTGAACATTGGTGAACAGCCCTACATCAAGCATATAGTCGATATAACAGAGCACAATCTAAAGCCGAAGGTAACTCGTCAGTTCAAGCCTTTTAAAACAACAGTTTCAAATGTCCACCATCCAGAGAAAGAAATACTGAGAAAAAAGCATAGTCATTGGGAAGTGACAGCTGCAACACCCCCACCTATTATCCATGGCGCTGCCAAAGTGCTCAGCATAGAAGAATCTTTGGAACTCCAAAAAGAATACAACAGGCACTTGAAAGAGGTAGAAGCACAGCATGCAGCTGAAAAGTTACTGACACGGACAAGTGTCAAAATGGCTGCAATACCAGATGATACAGCCAACTTTGGAAAGTATAGAGATTTGGATAGCGATGACACAAAATCTGATGGATCTGATACTGAAGGAAGCGACAAGGAGATACATGATGAAGAACCCGAGAGAGGTGGAGTCATTTTCCCAGTAATGAAATGAGCAATCTGCATAAACATTGACAATTTATTGGGTTATGTACAACTACCACTTGCTAATGACTGCAAGAAATTAATATAAAGCAGCAGTGTCAGTACTGCTGAATCTTGAATGTTCATGGGCTGCAGTAACTACTTAGCACTAGTATTACTTTAAAATTTTGGCAACCCATATGGCGCAGTGGTCGACATGCTGTCTACCATTCCAAAGGGTCCTGGGTTAAATTCCTAGGGCGGCTGAGATTTTAATGATAAATATGGAATTCTGTGCATGACCTAGGTGTCTGTGTGCTTGTTCTGTGTGTGTGTCTATGACACCCATGACACATGGAATCCTAGTGAGTGTGAAACATTATTTATTTATTTTGCAATAAAATAAACTATGTTGTTAGTATTTTTGTATCTATGAATGGTTATACTGAAAATATGACTTTTGTTCATCCCAAGAAATGTTTGATAATATTATATAAACATTCTGTAAATAGAATGTCAAATCATATATAATAATTATTATTAAGTTTAAAGTTAAAAAAGGAACCAAAAATTGATCATCAAACAATAGTTTCAAGAAAACAATAATGGACAGGAATATCTAATGTTCTAAATAATTTATTAAGATAATTAATTCCTTTACCAATAAATAAGATAGTGCACATAGCCCAGTGACATAATTGTAGATAAGCAAAGTCATTGCAGTTTGTAGTTAGATATGAATGATCACTAGTAAAGAAGACTACCATTCTTCAGACAGTGTGTAAAGTTGTTTCATGTTACAAGTCAATCCAGAACAATTATCTCGACTGTTAATTTTGTCTTTGTCTAGTATAGTTATAATTTTGTAGAGTAAAATGTAATGAAATCTTTAAAAAAGGAATTCTGAAATTGTTTTGCAATAATTATTATGAACATGATCTGTGATGTAATTTTAGGACAAATAAAAATATTTTCCACTGTATTATTGGGTTTTATGACAACCTTTATGCTGTAAATTTTAGCCTATCCAGTCACTCAAATTTCTCACTCAACCCTTAAATGCAATGGGCAATTGGATATCATCCAAAGCTCAAATTTAATTAAGGTGATAGTAAATGAAACCTTCAAAAAAAAATTGTATACAACAAAACATTTAAAGTGAATTACAGAAGACGGTAAGTGGTAGTAACACTCACTAGATGGGAAGTGGGACAAAAGAAACAGAAGCGAATAGAAAAACAGCATCAATTTGACCTAAAGCAGCAGTGCTCGCACTAGTGTTCCGCTTTGAAGTTTGTAGTTAGGTAAAGGTCACAGTAGGCATTCAAACTTAGTCTAAGTCCTCAAGAGTAGCGATACGTTCATGTTCGGCGTTAAATATATCTGGCCCTATTTCGATTGGTTGGATGTCCATGGGTTCTAATGACCGTTAACCAACACTTGTTGCTTAATAATAAAAATAAAATGTTAAGTGCTTAAGATATTTTTGGCAGGTTTAGCAACATCATTACCCGCGCGCGCACTTGTTTATTTACTGGCCGGTTGACGCGTGCGCTCTCCCTTCCATTAGGCACCCACTCACCAATTCACCTGACAAGACTACTCGTACGTACTCGCTAGTGTAGGCGCCGTAGAGTACCTTATGTCGCTGGTTCGCCAGTGACGTCGGTCGCCCGCCAGTCTTTACGCGGCTCTTGCAAGTGAATATCGTTTTTAGTCCGTCGTGTTTACTGTGTTTGGATAAAACGCGCGTATTATTAACATTTTCTAATAAACATGGCTCCTGTTTCAAACAATGTGATCGGAATTGACGATGATCAGCGTTTTGCACTTATGAAGGTAAGACAACATTTTGTTTATTTACCTAAGTGAGTAATGCAACCGGCTTTAATGATTATTATTTTATAATGCTTATTCTTAGGTAGGTTGGTAATAAGAATCTGTATTGTATTATATTCACGTACATATTTCAAATAAGAATTAAATATGGACCCGTATTGCCTAGATTAGTAATAAATATAAATATGCTTTATAAATAATCTAAGCTCGATAGCACTGCCCGTCTAAATGGCAGAATTCAGTTTTATTTTATGCGGTAAGTTTAGTCAAATTAAAAACAAAGGGTAAAGAGACGAAAAAGCTTTGCAGTTAAATAAGTCACAATTTGTTACATAGAGTACCTACTGATAAAAAAATTGATATGTCATACATTTTTAATAAGTTCGAGCTACGACCAATATAAATATGCGTCTTAATTGTCTATATCTAATATTATAAAGAGAAAAGATTTGATTGTTTGTTTGTATTGAATAGGCTCCAAAACTACTAGACCGATTTCTTTAAATGTTGTTAGAAAATAATAATAATGGCAACCCTAATCGGTAATCGGTATTGTAGACTAGGTATTAGGAGGTACTTATTTTGTATAATTTCAAGTAATGTATTTTATAATTTACGTGGTCACAGAAAGTTCAATTACCGACAGTTAATTTTTCACTTACAACCAACTACACTCCTGCCCTCGTCTAGTTGTCGCTGTACATAGTAGTTTTATAAATAAACATGCCAAATCAATAGCACGCCATGAGTTGTAAAGCTGTATCTCAAGTACTGATTATTCAGTAGAGTTAAAACCTGGCCTTTTCAAAGATTCAAGCTACCCCTATACCACACTCAAGAAAACAGAATTGGACTTAAATACTTCCAGATGTCAGAAATGTTGGGGCTAATTTGAATCCTAAAGAAACAATATTTTTCCGTACATTAAAAAAAAAGTCTATAATTGTCTGGCCTATAAAATATAGTAGGTATATAAAAATATCACTGCGGTCCGATACACAGCTGCTGCGTGAAAAGTCGACGATCCTATAAAACACTTTCGCATCTATTATTATAATAGTAGGGATTTTATACGTATGTATATTAGTTACCTACTAGC
>DWKW01000447.1:0-16846 GCA_018250115.1 Doberes anticus | reverse complement strand
CATGTCTCTGTGTGTGTCCATGGCGCCCACGACACAGGTTAAAGCCTACTGTGGGGCCGTGAGTGTGAGGCGTTATTTATTTACTTATTACACCCGTCATCTGAGCACACCCGCTAGCCGATAATGGTCGGCTTGGTTCACATTGAAGTTTTAAATCGAGGAAAATTATAGTTGCAACCATGAAATACTTTGTTCGTTGTTAAAGTTCCTTCACTATACATACTAGTTATTAGACGACCTATATGGCACCGTGTTAAGTATGCCGATTTGCAGTTCGCAGGGTTCTGGGTTCGATTCCCAAAAGAGCAAAAATTTGAATGATGAATTTAGATTTCTGTAAGTGGTCTGGGTGTTTTTATATATAGAAGAAATAGCAAACGAGCGTGCAGGCCACCGGATGTTAAGTGGTCACTGCAGCCCATGGACAATGGACATTCACATGAACCTCAAATAGGACGGAATTTTTATCTGAGGTTGTATGCGTTGCTACTCCTGAGCACAAAGTTCTGAGCACAATATCTCCTGTCCAGTGCCTTCTGCCTAACTACACTCCTCAAATAAAAATACAACAGTTCTTACATTGCTGCTTTACGGCAGAAATAGGTGCAGAGGTGCCGCTTCAGGCGAGCCTCCGACATAAGACTACGAACATCGTGTTTGTGTGCTTATTTCCATGGCACCCAAATCACAGGGTGTGTGAGGTTGCGAGTGTGAAACGTTATTTCCAACAGCACGAAGTCGCGGGTATCAGCTAGTAATTTGTACTAGTGATCGCTAATTCGTCGAAATTCGACGGTATTTCATAAAAATACAAAATATAGTATTTTTTGCCCACACACACACACTCCACAGACTACTGAAAAGGGAACATCGGAACCAAAAAAATTTCATTTGTGACAATCTTTACCGTGTATGACTGTGGTAGTGTGCATGTTTTTCTTATTGATTCAATGTATTTTTTATGCATTATTATTAAAAAATATTAGCATTCCGCACTCCTTCTCTATATAAACTTTAAGTGTGTCAAATTTCATACTTCTCCGTTCGCTCAATTTTCGTAAAAAGGGGTACCAAGTTTTAATATATAGATATTTATACATTCCCGTCCCCATCGCGCCGCACCACGCATTCACTTCAAACAACATAACAGTGTGTATCGAGCCCGTGTAACACAGCCGCAGAGTTCCATTAAGCACACATTGTAACTCGACACGAAACATCTGCCGTCAGCTTCCTTTGACACATTACGGTGATATCGATCTATAAGTTCTCAGAAAGCATTACGACGTCACTTCGTTATATTAATTTCGTGCGTGACAGCACTGACAGCCTAGTGATTAAGAATGCCGATATCCCGCTCCGGCGGTACGGGATTCGAGTTTTGAAATTTGACGGTGGTCGAGTCTTATGTCGAAGGCTCGCTTGCGGCGACAGCAGTGTGAGAACTGTTGTGTTTCGGTTTGAAGGGTGTGGTTAGGCAGAAGACACCGGACAAGAGGCATTCCAACTTAGTACTCTTGAGTAGCAACGCATCCACATACGGCCTCAGATAGGACTTTCGTCTCATTTGAGGTTTGATGTGGATGTCCATGGGCTGCAGTAATCACTTAACATTAGGTGGCCTGCATGCTCGTTTGCTATTCTATTTAAAAAAAAAATGTTATTGAGATTAAGAAAATGAAACAAAATTCAATTCAAATATTTGTAGACATTTTTTAAAAATATTGAAATTTTCCTCTTAATGTCGGAAGATACAGTGGATAGACGATTATGGAATCGCGAGCTATTAGTCTGTGGGTCTAATAGTCGGATGGGATAGTCGTGACCCTGGAATTGACGGCTACTTTTTGCAGTACTATAGTGGGCATATCATACTTATAACCGATACGTTTCAATAGATCCCCAAAGAGGTCGAGTATCTTATTACTAGCTACGAAATCAATTTAGAAAGATATCTATCATATATATTTTTTTGATACGAAAGAAGAAAGTTAAATATGAAAACTTAAAAATATTACAATAATTATCTTATTAATATTAGAACTACGTTGTCTCAAAACGAACTAAATATATATCGTTTATGTGTTTATGTCATAGTTGACCCGCTAGACTAGAAGAATCTTCTGCTCAATAGCTGTGAAGCTCAAAGCCCACTCGAACGTTCCATGCAAGCGGACAAAGGCGTTGCACGATGTATAGCATTAAATACGGGACATAGTTTTCACTTTGTTACATAACAATGTAATGAGGGCTTTAATCTGTGTTTCTAACTATGAGAAATTTGAACGTGAAACTATGTTAAATGTTGGCGAACGTTTGTCTATTATTTAGATAGATATGAATTGTTTCGATATACCTACGGGTAGAAATAAAAATACTTGGATATGAGTAAATTATAGAAATTTCTGATAAAAAAAAACATTTTCCTTTTTTATATTAAAGGAGTAGCAAAAGAGCATGCAGGTAACCACATGTTAAGTGTTCACTACAGCCCGTGGACACCCAATTTTACATAGTATCTCATCCAGTACGTGGATACGTTGCTACTTCGGAAGACTAAGTTTTGAATGTCTCCCATTCGGTGTATTCTGTCTCTCCACAACAAAAGAAATAGATGCAGCAGCAGTGGGGCCGCCGCTGGTAACTTTACTTACTTTAAATAGTAAATAAATTCATGAAATATAGATTACTCGCGTATTTTATATAGGAGATCATCGGGAACGTCCATTTTGTCACATATTGCGTATCTGCTATGTTTACATTATCATAGTGTGAGCTCCAGGCAGAAAATATAAGTAATAATGTATTTCAGAATTTAGCCGTCGGAACTTATTTTTAGCATATATTATATGAAATACTAAGTACCTAACAGGCTCAAGAAGGCAGAGAAATAATTTCTGAATAAATTTGTAAAAGTTTATTCACATATTCACGCCTTATAAGAACATAATTACCAAGTAAAGACGTCAGACGGCGTTCTTTTTTCAAATTTCAAATTTTTCAGAAATATGTGTAAAAGGATCTTTATTTCACTTGCTTTTTGGTGAAGGATAACGTTATGATGCAACCGGAGTTCTCTTTTTTTATCCTCAAAAGACAACAAATCCGCACTTGGCCAGCCTGGTGGAACATGACCTGGACCTTCTCATCAAATTAAAAAAAGATTTCCGTCGCGCAATGTCCAATAAGTATGACAATAGGTTTTTGCATTGCAGCCTGAAATGATTTCTAAATGTAATATAGTATCTTATCGAAGGCACGCCTGTATCGGAATCCACTGTGTACCTATTTCTTCTAAAAGCAATAGTGTTTGCTTAGGGTGTGGTTAGACAGACTACATTGGACAGGAGGCGTTCTAGCTTGGCAGTCAAGAATAGCAATGCATCTACATACGACCTCAGACTTCGGTTCTATTTGATGAAAAACATCCGCGGGTACCAGTGACTACACACATCAGGTGGACTGCACGCTCGTTTGAAATCGCAGGGTCGCAGATGATTTAACTCTTAACTGATTAGTTGTCTGTTCTACTCGTACAGTCTTCTCTTACAGTTTTTGTTTCTTTCTTTCTGAGGTTGGGTGTGGATATCCATGGATTGCAGTGACCATTTAACATCAGGGAACCTGCATGAATGTTTGCTATTCTGTTAATATAGACAAATATACGAATTGCTCACGTCTTCGCCCGCTTGGATGCATACAAATCTGTACGGGAATAAACTTATATTTTGCTACAGATTATATTACAAAACTTATATATTCGGATTTTGTCTATCCAAATTTCATTCAAATCCGTCCAGTATTTTCTGCATGATGCTCGGATATCAGACAGGCAAGCAGTCAAAATGTTTAGTTTAGTAAATAATCCCTGACAGCACTTTTATTACATTTATGGTGGTGGTTTAATGGTGGTAGAGTCTTATGTCAAAGGATCGCTTGCGGCGGCACCGCTACCATTTAGGCGACAGTGAAGAAGTGTCTTCTGCTTCTGTCCAGTGGGACATTAGGCATTTCAACTTAATCCTATGGAGTAGCAACGCATCCACATATAACTTCAGATAGAACTTTCATCCTAGTTGAGGTTTGATGTTGATGTCCATGGGCTGCAGTGACCACTTAACATAATGTGGCCTGCATGCTCGTTTGCTATTCCGATAGAATAAAAAAAAAGTATGTTTAATATTTGACTCTTGTTTTGATTGATATACATTAAATAAATCATTTTAAAATGGCTACGGTGTACGATAAAAAGCCGATACAATATTTCACCACCAGTACAACTGAACGCGCCAGCTCCTCTATATAAACTATTATTTTATGTCTGAATAAACTGCCGACGTCGCGCCCCTTTCATCGACTGTTAGATTTTATTATTGCCCTCGCGATAATAATTCTTTTTTTAAAAGCAGTCGACCAGTTCTTCGGTCTCATACTATTAAAAAACGCTGTACTGTATCTCATATACTATCGTTTCTCTTACAGTAAGTATAGGTATCCATACTATATATCATCATCAACCCATTATTGTTCCACTGCTGGGCACGGGTCTTCTTTCAGAGATTAGAGAGTTAAAGCCATTGTCCACCACGCTGGCCAAGTGCGGATTGGCGGACTTCACATGTCTTTGAGAATGTTATGGAGAACTCTCAGGCATGTAGGTTACCTCACGATGTTTTCCTTCACCGTTAAAGCGAGTGATAATTAATTCATAAATTAATTCGTAATACTATGTATAGTATGCCGATTAATATTTCAGTTCAATATCGAATTTTGCAAGTATTTAATAATTTGCCAGAACTACTCAAAGATTTGCCTCACTGTAAAAAAGCTATCTGGTTTTTTTTCTATAAAAGGGTTTTTATAAACTCCTATAATTACTAATAAAATTCGTGACCGATTCTCTTTGCCCCGATGTCTTACGATAAGTTTTAAACAACTGTCATCTAACGATTGCAACTGGGAGCAGACGGATTAATGGTCCGACTGTTCCAATCCTAATTGGAATTCTCTAGCTTAGAGAAATATTGTCCAGGTCCTCTCGGTCGAAGTGTCAAGAGATTACCAGATTCAGTGCCTCCGTACTCAAAGTGATTTAAAGCTACTTACAAGGGTGTGTTAAATAATAAAGTAACTTACGGCTAACACCTCGTTACTCGACACCACACACCTCACACCGCAAACCGCGTACTTTGCTTGAAATAATTTTGATTACTTGAACTTTTTACCGTAATAATTACATCGGTTTTTACTTATGCCATTCTGCTAAATACTTTGTAGATTCGAAATTGTAATTGGAGCTGAATAACAAATAATAATGAAGAGATATAAAACAATAACGTATCTAACAAATTTGAACAAAAAACAATTGCACAACAAACAAAAATGTTGTTGATAACAATGAAATACGTTTCTAGTCGTTAACACAATTTTTTTATTTCTTCAAACGGAATAGCAAAAAAGCAAGGCTACCTGATGTTAAACGGGTCACTGCAACCCATGGAAATTTACATCAAACCTCAAGAAGGACGAAAATCCTACCTGAGGTTGTACGTGGATGTGTTCCTACTCCAGAGGATCTTCTGCCTCCAAAGCGAAACACAGCAGTTCTCACACTACTGCTTTACGGCAGAAATAGGGGCAGCGATGGTACCGCCGCTATCCTTCGACATAAGACTGCCACCATCGTTTATTTCATTGTATGAGAGGTATGTACCTAGACAAAAAAATGTAAAAACACATCAAAATAACCGAAATCACTGAAAAACACTTGACTTTTTTGATTACGTATTATATTACACGAGTGTTTTTAGTTACCAGTTTCATAAATTATAAATAAGTAGAATATACAACAACGCTAAAACTAACCGGTGGCTGTTATTTTCTTCGGGCCCGTTAACTGATTAATGAGTTTCCTGGTTTTCTTCTCATTAGTGGTCTTTGTGGGTTCCAGCAGAGTCATTAGGCCAAGCTATTGATGTGCTGAACATTCTGCTTTTCTATTTTTTGGATTAACCTCACAATGGGGCTAATTGAAAAAAAAGAGAGACAGCACATTTGTGGCTTGTAGCAATTGTACCAGGTTTTATTATTATATCCGAATGAAATGGGAAAATTAAGGAAAACACTCAATTTATGAGGAATAACTGAGAGAACAACTGTTACGATATATGATTTGTTTTTTGTAACAACGTTTTAAATACTGACACAAAATTGTATTACAGTTTTATAAATCCCATCTACATCAATTCAATCTACACATACGAGTATATACGCGCGGTGTAATAAAAATAGTATTAACGGAAATAAGATGTTTCCTGGTAGCAGTTTAGCCAAAATTGCTAATCTAGAGGGTCCGTGCTTATTAGAGATGTTTTCGTATCCTCAAACATCAAGACGGATCATTATTCGTAACAACGCTGCACGACGCTGATTGTGCAGATGTTTTAAAGAACAATATTTGTTAAAATTACATTCAATAATAAAACTATTAATGAGGCCTCAAAACATGTTTTGGCAGTTCACGAAAATGTAAAATAAGACAACAGCAGTACTGTTGGTACAGCAGTATGGTCCTACCTAAAAGATACGCCTGATCGACAATGTTTCTTTGGCCGGTATTATGCAGACCCTTTTCTGATAGCAGATTGATGGTGGTAGTCTGATGTCGACGGCTCGCCTGTGGCGGCACCACCGCTTTACCTATTTCTTCCATAAAGCAGCGCTGCTTTGTATCAGTTTGAAGGTTATAGTTAGACAAAAAATACTTGACAAAACGCATTCGAATTTAGTCCTCAGGAGTAGTAACGCATCCACGGATGACCTCAGACAAGACTTCTATCCTATTTGACGTTGGACATGAATGTCCATGGGCTTCAGCGACCACTTAACATCAGGTGGCCTGCATGCTCGTTTGCTGCTCTTTTAATGATTAACAAGTTACCAGATCTGTAGAATATAAATGTTATCGGGTGCTGATGGAAAATTGTAACTATACCAATCTTCTTGAAAAAAGTAATCGAAGGAGAAAACAGTCCGGAAACAAAATTTGTACTAAACATGAAGGACTCATAAGCAATTACGAGAATTATAAAATCCACATAATCTAGACGTAATAATTACATTCGTTCCTACAAAACTGTCCATATACGAAAATCTCGTTCCTAGATTTAGAGCACGCTTAATCCGACTCATGCTTATCACAAACTGGTTGTCGGAAATTAATTAATATAATCAAGATTACATTTGTATGAGATTGTTTGTTTTAAGGAAGGAAAAGGATATATTAGTTTTATATTCTCATTACCCGTAAGCCGTCGAGTTGTATTCAATACGTACAAAAGGAGTCTGGAACAATCGTAAGTAATTATTTTCGGCTCATAGTGTACAGTTGTATTTCCGGGTAGCGTTTATAAGCGATAATTTCTTGGAATTTTGCAAGGTTTTATTGTAAATGCTTTATTTATTATTTTAGTCATATTAATTTTGAAAGTGACAAAGTCATAAAAGACAAAGGTTCGTCTGAGGCGGCACCACCATGTAGGAAATATCGTGAAGATACCTGCATGCCTGAAAGTTCTCCATAATGTTCTCAAAATGTTAAGCATGCCAATTCGCGCGTGACCAGCCTGGCCGTTTGGCTTAAATCCTCTCATCTCTATGAGGTGATCCTTGCTCAGTAGTGGGATAATAATAGGTTGATAGTGATGATCATGATGAACTGTGCCGAAATTTGAATTTAGATAGAGATACTATCATCGACTATTTATAAGCTTCTAAATAAAAACACTTCACAACAATCAACAATCACGCACAACCCGCGGAATAAAACGCAATTAAATTGTTATTTTTTTCTACACTAATACGGCGGCAAAAATAGTTGGTGTTTAAATTTTTTGAATTATCTCAATTATAAACAGCTTTTTTTAGAATTCTTATATAATTTGTGCAATCTGTCTAGTTGTACGCCAATGATGTAAAAACTGCTGAATCGATTTAAACGAGACTTTTACAGTTGAGACTTAACACTGCCATCAGTTTGAACAAGATCGTTCGAGTAGAACTTGAGATTGACTTGACCCCTCTGTAGTATGCGCTGTCATATACTCGAGACTACCCAAGCCTCCATTTTAATTGACCTCAATTAAAAAGGCTACTTTGTACTACTTATGTATATAAAACTACAGTGACACACACGGGCGGAAGTCTAGTTGAAAACTGAATCAAAACTATTACGAAGTTGTAAACAGTGCCGTGTCTCTTGGAGATAAATGTATGTTGTATGTATTTGAAAAATTAACTTATATTAGATGTATTCATACTAGCTACTCATATTAGCCATTAGATGTCACTTGTTGCAAAACAATGTCTTTTAGAATTTTTGTGTCTGTCTGTTAGTATGTTTGCACGCCAATCGCAGTAAAATTACTAAGCAGATTTGAAGAGGACCTTTACAATCTAAGTGCACATGATAAGACGTCAATATATGTTAAAAATATGAACAAGAATAGATTAAAACAATCAGCGTTACAGCTCGACTTCTCTATACTATACATAATAAACTAGTGACGTCAGTCAACATGACACTTTGTTTATTCACTGATATGCGGCGCAAAACGTCCCGGGTGGTCTACTTAAAAGTAAGACTATACTACGTTTAATTCGGAGATAACGTTAAGTTTCATCTCGACCTCGTCTCAGAAAGCTTTTTCTATTCGAACGTAGTTAATTTAAATATTCCCGTTACAGGTATATCGTAAGTGAGATGCATATCCCATTGACATGTTAATCGTATTTAAGTTCAATTTTCACAGTTGGTGGAAAGACCGTAGATGCTTTTTAGTAAGGTGTTAAAAGCATTTAAATCGTTTAAACACGCTTGATAATAATCGCTAAAACTAACAGCTAAGTTTTTGCAGTACATATCAGTATCAGTAAATATCAAATAGCGTGTAATTGTCCTAATGAATTCATCAGACTGAGTGCGGAGAGCAAATAGGATCTGCTTCCCCGGAACCAATTTGGCATCAAATCAACTTGAATCGGGATTAAACTAGATCCCATACTAAGTTCTAACTAAATTGTAAAGCGTTGTTATATCATTGCACGTGAGTTTTGAACTAACTAGAAACGTCTCTAAAGCTGTAGAATGGATTAGTGTTGTTCGTTTTAACATTTCGTATTATCTAATAAAATGTACGTTTATTAACGCTTAAGCTGCCACTTTTACATTCCAATGTATCTAACTTATAATTTTATTTTGGTTCTTTTGTAAATTTTTCACGGCAAGTAATTCATAACGCCTTATATGCAGGAAGATCTATACTAAAATATATTATACTATACCAGCATAAAACATTTTTTAAATTATACTTACTAAGCTTAATTTTCATATCGATGCTTTTCGGGTCATAGTCCTTTCGATTTGTCAATCACTATAATTTAGTATGATCATAGAATTCAACGAAGAACATCACTAAACTAATAAATTTTATAGCGCACATAACACCAGAGTCTAGCTCCGTGCGTGACATTTGACAGTCCTCTTACGAGGCCCCAATAAAATTAATATGTTACCGCCCGCTGGCAAATAAAACGTTCGGGTCATTAAATGAATACTCTGCTTAAGTCATTATATAGCGACTGCTCGTCCGAGGCTGAATTGCTCTTTTCTCTACAATATATTGAGTGATCATTGCCGCTCCATATTTAGGTAGTCAAGAGGCAATTATTTTACTCGTAAAGCTCTCGCAATATTGTTATTGCCCTCTCAGTCGCAGACGCGATTCTGAGCGTTTTAAAATCTTTATCGTGAGCTGTAATGTCCTGTAAATTGAATCTTCACGTTTTGAAGCAATTTTTTTATAAATACAAAACTTCTGTAACGTAATTTTATAAGGTAAATTTTGTGTTGTGTTCGCTACCTATAAAAAAATTATAAATTCGCACTATTTGTGAATCCAATCCAAAAATATAATCATGATTATACATATATTTATTTATATTTAGATTATGTTCGCCAATGCGTTCGAGTGATTTTTCAAACACCGGTAAAATAAATGGACAGAAAGGTTGATAGACAAAAATGTGTGTTCGTGTAAATGTGCACAAGTTAAGAAAAAACAAATATTTCAAAATGACATGCAGAAACTTCAATAGGTATCTTAATAGCTAAACATGTACGCACTTTTATTATATTCATTTCAAAAAACATATTGTTCTATGAGACATTAAAACACGTGACATTTTAATCGAAAATCGACATTTCAGTTCGTTAAATTTACAATTTTATAAAAGAACTTGTTTATTCCGTTTTACATGATGATAATTATATGAGTAAACGAGATTTTTTGATAGACTATCATGAAATATTCTATGAGCAGTTTTATGTTCTAACTAAAATATTTTACGAGCAGAGAGTAAACCGCATATTATAATGTAACTTACGAGACTTTAAAATAGTCTCTTTTATGATTTAGGTACAATGTTTTATAAAAAGAATTGAGGTTTCTCGTTAACATGTCTCACTGTTGAGCATGGGTCTCTATCACAACTAAGAAAGACCTGGAGCGTGCTTCACTGTACTGCGACATTTTATGATGAACCAATATCTAAGGTTATTATTCAACATGCAATAAGACACTATTTAATTCGGGTTTGATAAATGACAAAAGCGGATTGGATATTGACAAATACGAAAAGGGGGCTAATGGCAATCTGTTCTGGGACACCCAAAGAGAATTTACATTAAAAGATTCCAAATTGTAATAAAAACAAAAAAAAAAAAACAAAAATCTGTTTCAAAAAAAAAATTCAATCCGGTGGGATTCAATTTTTTTCTGTAATAATCAGGATTGTATGTTGGTTTCACAGTTCACACAATCACAAACAAATTAGCGAAGATAACGAACTTAGCGTGTAATCAATTTTATGTAAAGGTGGCGTAGAGTATATCAAGCTATACTGAAACTTACGATATGTTATATTATATGTTTGGTTCAGTTTTAAAAATTAGATATTGATTGTTCCGGGAAAGATGAGAAATTGTATTTCCGTCCGCAGTGCAACTTAGTCCTCGACGGCAGTTAAGCATCTCTGACACGATCTTATATTATGAGTCACACTTCGTTTGATACGAGTAAAATGTTACTGGGCGTTCTGTTCGCTTAAAAATCGTACCGCCACATCTGTTTATTTTATACTATAAAATGTTTAGCTAAGATCCCGGACAATTAATATTATAGTGTAGTGATTTTTAATAACATTCGATATAGCCATCTTAAACGTAGCAATTTCACATTAAACCGACTTTACCAACTGCAGTGACTAAGCATATTAATAAAAGTGCTTACGTTAACCGAAAATATAACATTAATGTCCCATATCGAGCAAGTACAGAGAGGTGGTATTGATCGTTGATAACATTGTGATCTGTCGACTGATAAGACGCGGTGACACGGACGGACATCAGATATCAGAAGCCAATAGATAATAAATAACATTACATGTTGGATAAAAGGGTGTGGCTCGTATAAGATAAACTACCAAACCCTTCTAAGTAGATTTTTCTTGATATACCGAGTTTTCACGACTTGTGACAGGTCACAATCTGAATCGAAATTCAATTGATCGGAATTCTAGATTGAATACGGCCCAACAATTACAAAATGGCGGTGACATTATGTTTTTTGGAAATTTACAAATACTATCGAGATGAGAATTTTGATCTTACGAATATCTATGATTAAAATTTAAGTTATTTTATCTTTCTTTTCGGACTTTAATTAGTTAATTAATGTCTGACCTCAGTAATAAACAACCGCATTGAATTGGAACAGTTCTGAGAACGCCTTAAATCAAAGTTACGAGTACCTACTTATACTTACACTACATAGCTTACAACCTTATCTGTGACGCACGTAGAAATACATATGTATCTTTACGTATATCATTACAAAATTGTAACACGGCCATCTGGAACCTAAAACATGTTTCTATGTTCGCCTATAATGCAAAAACTAAATTAAATAGATTTCAATTAAACTTTCACAGTTTAAATATACATATGCATACTTGAATACTGCAACATGTTTGATCAATAAAGTAGAACCAGAGACAGCTTGACCATAAGATAAGATAAAGATTATCTTTCTATCTTTGTGAATATACGCAAGAGGTGAATTGAAATGGTCTAGGAAAATTGTTACGGAAAAGAACATCTGTTTTCAAATATTTAATTTCAAATGGATGGAAACAAGACAAACTCTTGTAACTTATCCGAGCATAAAAAAATCCTAGTAGCGACGTTACGCGATTTGTTATATTATATTGCAAAGGTAACTTAAGTAAAGGTTGACTGGTCGATGAGCGTTCGTGCGTTCTTAGGACGTTCTTATGTTGACCAGCTTACTTTTATTTTTTGGTAATGGCACGGAATGAAAATGATGAGGAATATTTGTTTCATTGCTGTTGATGAATCGTTTATTTAGTCTAGCTGGACAATCCCGAATAAATGCTTATTAATTTTCCAAGTGTACAATACTTTAACAATATTACGTTACTGTATTTATAATATTATAGTATATTAAAATTTCCGGAGTATAATCTGCTGGAGTATAAATAAGTCTGCTGGAAGAAATTTCAATAGTTATAAGCAGACTTTTGTACAATATTTACTTATAGTTTACTTAACTCCAGAACTCAGAACGAAAAAAATGTTTAAACAAAATTATTCATAACTCCAGAACTCATAGTGGAAAAAATGTTTAAATAAAACTGTTCATAACTCCAGAACTCAGAACGAAAAAAATGTTTAAAGAAAATTGTTCATAACTCCAGAACTCAGAACGAAAAAAATGTTTAAACAAAACTGTTCATAACTCCAGAACTCCGAACGAAAAAATGCTTGAACAAAACTGTTCATAACTCCAGAACGTTGAAAATTCCCTATAAGTCACGTCCCCCGTGGCATCGTAACACGATTGTATTATAACAGCTTCACGCGCCACCGTGCTCGCGTCAGTACTTCCTGTCCCTTAATTAAACTGAGCGTGAAACTTCTTTATTGTCTAACTGTTAAACTTGTGTGCAAATTTTGCAATAACCAGTTGGCTTTCGGAATAGATTGTTGAGGCTTTTAAAGCTATCGACAAAGAAGGTTCTGGAGTAGATACAAAAATTTTACAAAGTTCGTTTGAACAATAAATATAAACGATACCGGAAACTTTAATGGTCGAAACGCCTATTGTCTAAGCGAAGTCTGCCAACAAGTTCCGTCTAGAACACAGGAATTGCAAACATTTTGCCGTTATGACTGAAATAGTTGCGTTAATGTCGCTGCAATCGAGACTTTACCGGACGATTCCTACACTATCAAAATAAAAATGCATGTAGTTAGTGTACAAGCATACAAGTGAAACTTCTCTATATTTAAAAAATTATTAGTACACATAACATACACTATTTATTTTCAATAAATCATTCTATTGTGAAAATTTTATTTTATAAATCGCTTAACAATGTTTGAATACGTCTAAACGATATATTCATGTTTACAAATTCACATTCACCTTTACATATTGTAACATGTCGACTAATCGCACAGCGCAGTGGTGTCATGTCATTTCATGTCTGCCGTTAGACGAGTCCTGGGTTCAGTTCTCAGCGGGGTAGAAATTTTAATAATTTTTAGTCTTAGTGTGAGAGTTTGTATTCCTGTCTTTGGGTATATCCATTTCCCCCACGACACAAGCAGTCCTAGTGCGTGAAGCCTTATTTATTATAATTTTTAAATGCTTCTATATCGGAGATCCATATCATTAATATTAAACTATCTATTTGCCAGTTTTGGAATACTCATGTGTCACATAATAATATGTTCACTGATATATACACGCATAACCGTGCCGTGTAACACTTTATTACTGTACTATATTTTGCCCCTACCGTGCCTAAAGAAGTTTCACTTCAACAAGGAATGACGTTAGTCTATGCTTTATATGTGTGTGCTATAAATATATGCTGTGCCTATACTTTCTGGAAATCAGCTACATGTATCACAATAATAAAACGTCGTATTTTTAATAATCTTGACGTATCAATCGCTCAATTTACAACGTTTTTATGTTAGTAGTAATTGTGCTTTTCATCATTATCATCGTTGGTATATTGTTTGATGGTCTGACTTGTATTTATAATATTATATTTTGTTTATGTTTTCTTTTTCTTTGTTAATATTTCTCTTTCGGCAAAGCCTTAATTCATTTCTAATTTAGCTAGGAGATAATGTTTCGTACACATTATATATACATTAGGAGCCCCAATTCCAAGGAGGATTCCGAGAACCGTCACAAGGAATCGAAACAGAAGTGTGATATAAAATAATCATTATCAAGACACATGTAGAATCCGTATCATATCCAATTTCTATGAAATTCATCTCCGCTACATTAGTGTATCCGTACTTAGCTATGGAGGAGAATTTAAAATAAACCTATATTATGGTAGAAAACAAATGTACGTATTGAAGTATTCAATGTATTATTCATTACATTTAATTTTTTATGTATTATTCACTGTCCGGAAAAACTTTTTAGGTGTCTCAGCGTAAATACAATAATTATGGTAATACGAGTAGGTAGAATTACTAAACGTAGGGTAGTCAACTAAAACATACGGTGCAAAGGAACTGTAAAAGTAATAACAGTGTTGCTGCCGCAAAACAGTTATATAGTTTACTCTTGTTTAAAATTTCGTTTAAAACTAGTCAGCCTTTGGAGATCCACTGCCCAGACATAGGCTTCCCCTAATTAGCACCACTCCGTCCGGTCCGTCTTCTGAATCCAGATGTTTCCCTCTGTTCCTCAGGTCATCAATCCATCTGGTCAGAAGGCAAAGAGGGGTCTGAGGGTCCTTTTTCCGTTCATTCACTCATTCATTTATTCATTCATTCATTTATTGTTAAAAATGTATCCAGTCTGTCTGTTAGCTACACGTTTTTTTAAAATATTTCAATGATTTCAAATCAACTTTTGTTATTCCATTAAACAGAAATCAATTAATATAATGGAAGCTCGGAACAGCTGCAATAATTGAGAACTGTGAGAGTTACGTAATAAATTTTCTCTAGAATAGATTCGCCACCTTGTTTTTCATTGGGTAATTGGTTATTCGTCACAGGATTTTTTTGTAATATTTTGATAGAACCCAGTAAGTTTGATACCAAGTTTGAAGATACTACCAAGTTTGATACCCAGTAAGGAAATAATGGTGACGGAAGGCCAAATTTCATGAAACCCGTTCCGTTCTGATCTGTTGAACAAGGGCAGTGAGTAGCGTTGCCAACTCTCGAACCAATTCGGGAGATTTGAACAGGGGTGTGATAGTTTAATAAAAATTACCAATATTTGTTCATTTTTATTTTAACATTTGCTTAAAGTACTGACTGCAAGAGATAGGAACGATGTTTAAGCACGAAGCAGGGTGCCCGCTATGACCGCGGGTTCAATACTGATGAGAGTGGATGTCGCGATGCTTGACGTAACTCATTGATACATGACAGTGGGATGCATTCATGCATTTTATTATATTTCATCACTACTTTTTACACACATCATTACTTTTTTCTTGGTGCGCGGAAGATTGAATCCTACCAGTAAACTAAACACGCTACCGTCATTACAATTTAAGAATGATGGAGTCCATAATCACTGAGTTGAAGTTTGAGACTGAAATTCCATGCAACAACAAATAGACGTAACGCCCGTTTTCGCTTGTTATTTTTCATTATCGTAACCAAAGTAACCGGGTCGTAGAAAAACGTCATGTACTGTTAGACGCCACACCTAAAGGTTTCAGATAAGAGGACTGATGCTCGTTTGTTTATCTACTTTCCGTGAATAAATTAGCTTCAATGGCAATTTTTTGCGAGGTTTCGGCCAAGACCTCTCTTACATTAATATTCGTGCCCAGCCATATTTGCATAATTATCGTTCGCTTACGGAATACGTCCTACATCATTCTGTTGACAGATACGCATTTTCTACCTTTGATATTCAATTAGTATTTTTTATTCTTATTTTTATTTTAATGATGTGGCAAACGAGTATACAGGTAACTGCAGCTAATGGATGTCTATTAGCTCAACATCCAACCTTAGATAAGACCGAAAACCTATCTAAGCTCTTGCCTCCTGTGCAGTGTATTCTGCCTAACTATTGTACACTTAAAACAGCAATGCTGACACTGACACTTTACGACAGAAATAGTCGAGTAATATCATCGAGCCTTCGACATAAAACTCTGCCATCATCGAAATTGAAGTAGTATAACACAAAGATACGAAATACTTCTTACGTGCTCAATGATTCGTGTCTATTGACGTAGAATATTCTCACAAATAATCATTATTGTATCACGTTTTGGTATCAAAGTTCGGCATTATAACATTCTTATGCTTACTAATATATAGAACTTATAATCATCTTCTCCTTGTTGTTCTTCAATATAAAATTTCCAAAATATTTATGACAGATGGTCTACTCAAACTCTCGCTTCGCCACGTGCTCTAAATTATGGAATGATCTTTCTCCTGAGGAATTACGGAAGCTCTACAACATACTTGAGCAGTTTTTTATTTTTATTTGCAAATAGAGCTTATTTTAAAAACCAGCTCGAGTATACGAACAATGTTGAATACAATGTTTGATGGTGGTAGAGTCTTATGTCGAAGGCTCGCCTGTGGCGGTATCAACGCTACACCTATTTCTGGCGTAAAACAGCAGTGTGAGAATTGCTGTGTTTCAGTTTGAAGGGTGTAGTTAGGCAGACGACACTGGACGGGAGGCATTCC
>DWKW01000446.1:0-16853 GCA_018250115.1 Doberes anticus | reverse complement strand
CACAGATTACGTATATTTAAATCTACAACATAGTTAAGTGACTATCTTTGTAATATTCATTGATGAAAAGCCTTTTCTGCTCGCATATCCTTTACTTCAGCACGAAAAGTGATAAACATCAGTGAATGTCACGTGAACATAATATTTTGAATGAGCAGTCCCGTAGAGTCAATAAAATGAAATAAAAATAATATCATATATATACATAGTGCTATATTTGGTATATTTTTAATATAATGACTAAATTAAGTATAAAATTCTTATGGCGAATGTAAGACGACACTTGAATTTTAGTGAAGGCTCTCACGCATGTGCTGTACCTACGTTCCAAGCATTGACATGCTATGAGTCGACACAATCGACCGAGCGCATACGCCGTGGTTGTATCGAAGTTTCCATACGCCATTTTAAGTAACACTCGTGCAGAAGATTGCTTACAATTTAATTAATATTTTGATTACTTTTATTTTATTTTAAGGTAATAATTATTTTTGCTGTTATTAGTTTCTAATTAAAAATTAATTAATTAATTAGTATTTAAGGTATTAAATATGTTTTGTTAAGTTCATTTGTTGCTTAAAAAATATTATTAATATTAATATTTGTTTAAAAAATAATATGATAATCAATAATTAAATACAGATTATATACGTACAACATTACACAAATAAAAAAACAAATCCTTTCTATGTCTTCTTACATGAGTTAACGCAATTATTTTGTATTCGTTAAAATTTGTTCAATTAATCTAAACTCTTCGTTCAAACAATATTTTCCACGATTTTGAATTCAAATTCCGTGGCAGTTTTTCCGTAGGCTTTTTTGCTATAGGGTCGTTGAAGTAAACCGATGTTTGAGCTGTGCATCGTACTTGGCTATCAAGGCTCGACGCAGCCCTTTGTTTCACACGCGACGATGACGCAGATAACGCACGCGAGATCACGTTTGCTTCTATTTATAGACAATATGTATAGTGCACAATACTTGCATTATCTATTATTAAATTGTAAAAATCTGTTAAAAGTCAGCTTGCTTTGTGTATGCCCAATGAGATTGAATATGACCTTCAATGTGAGCGTTAGCCCAGTGGTGAAGCACCTCGACCCTGCTATGTTGGGTCGAGGTTCCAATTCCGGCACGCACTTCTATTTCTCGAAATTTTCGAAATCATGTGAGTAGTATGAATTAATTATTACTCGTTTTAACTGTGAATGAAAACATCGTAAGGAAACCTGCACGTCTGAGAGTTCTCCATAACTTTCTCAAAGGCATGTGAAGTCCGCCAATCCGCACTTGGCCAGCGTGCTGGACTATGGCCTAGACTCTCTCATCTCTGAGAAAAAACCCATACCCAGCAGTGGGACAATAATGGGCTGATGATATGGCCTTCAAAATGAATTAAAAAAAAATAAGAAGGTTAATGTAGACATTTAGCGTTTAAGCCAATTAAAATTCATTCTGTTTCTGACGTTTGAGTCTGTTGACGGAATTATATTTTCGTATATCGTTTATCGTTACAGTATCGTTTATTGTATCGTAGAAGTGACTAATTAAGCAAGCCATTTTAAAAGTCTTACGATAACTTACTTCTACTTCGTTCGCATAGATTTAAGTTAAAAAGACAAGAAGATATAAAGATATAGTAAGAGAAGAGTAAGAAGAAGGTAAGAAAGATAATATTCCGTAATAATTCTTAGCTTGGTCTCCATAACATCCCATCCATGACACGGTCTGTCTGTGTGCCAATTTTCATTCTACTTATTAATAACACATGATTGAGTAACAAACATCCAAAAAACTTCTCCAGCTTTCACATTTATAATATTATAGCAGGACTATTTTCTATTTATGTACTCAGATGGTACTGAAACATAAAAATTATAGAGTTACAGATAAGCGGACGTCGTTATAATAAATCGTCATAATAGTTAAGAATAGGCTGTTATAACAGCAAATAGTTTAAGTAGCATTTTTAAAGAACTAACATTGTCAAATATTGATTATATATATTAGTTGTTTCATTTATGTTCGTACTATAATTCAATTAAAACAAAGATTTAGATTATCTCCTTCGCTTAGATAGTGTCAATCAGGTGAAGCATCTAGTTTGAGCCGGGTACCGACGTGGCCTTTTTCATGCGATACGATGGCCCAGATAACACACGGCCCGGCCCACTTCGGTTCACGTGTTTGTATAAGCTGCGCGTACAGAAATTTACCCTTCATTTTTTTAGATTTTTATTAATACGCCATACTTAATGGAGATCAGTCTTAAACAGTCTGTTTTTGATCCTCTGTTAATATGTAATGGAAATCTATGTCGGTGAATACAATGATAAATCGATTAAATCGAATACATTAATACGGTTATTTAGGGAATTCGAAGCGGGCTATATTACAACTAGCCAAACACTACGTTTGTGCACTTAGTTATATTCTAATAGAGCCATATACTAATAATATACATGAAGTCATGTCCGTACACATTAAATATGTTAATGATGCTGCAGTTCGCCTAATGTAAGGTCACTGCACACTAGGTGTTCACAGTTATAAATAGGCTTACACCGAACTTCATAGAATATTAAAATAAAAGTTGATATGTTTTTTTTTGTTATCGATATAAAAATATATGTAAGCACACGAAATAAAAATGTACATAATTTCCATCCATAATTCTGTGATATTTTTTTTGTTTGTTATTGTGAAAAGTGTGTGTGTAAAGTTTTATCTGAGTACTTATTGTTTTAAAATATTTTTTGTACTTTTTAATCAAATACTTCTAGCTAAGAGGATGTAATTTAGTCGTAAAAATCGATAGCACTCAATTTGCACAAATAATTTTTATCCTGAAAAACCTGTGTTATTAGTTGTATAATGTACCTTTGCGGTATATTTATGTCTTTATTCCATTTGATCTGTAACTATTGTGCAAAAGTCAAAACCGCAATCGTAAATTACATTATACCACAATAACCACAAACGTTAAAGCCTCTTTTAATAATTTAAATTTTATATACAGTAACTACCGAATTAAATAGAAATAACCGCTTCGCATCTGTTCCACTATTTTACGGCGCTAATTACTAGAGAAACATGCGGAGAAACGTCAACAAAGCGGCGCCAGGTCTTTCGACATCGTTAAATAGCGTGTCCACAAATCGGCCGCATAAGTCAACAAGTGCATCGGTTTATACCATCATAGCATCTAATTTTTACTTACAATTCTCGAATAACAATGGCGAAAAAATAATTAATTAAATAAAATGTAAAAAAAAAGAATAATAATCAGACTATGAGTCTTCATTAAGATTACTGATTCATGAATTTTTACGTTTTACCTAAGAAGTGAAATATTTACTTTATTGTACATTGATACAATTAATTTACAAACATTTATCTACGTTATTACCAAATGAATGTATTGAAGTGGTTATATCTGCTCTTTGTTTTTCAAAGATAAACATTTTTACAAGGAGACTATCTTCAATAGTTAAAATTAGGGCCAGCGTATACTGTTGAGTGAACACAGTGTTCTCGGACGTGAGCAATCCTACAAATGTGCCTTAACTAGTTAAAGCATACCGAGGTTTGAAAATATTCAAATCAGTTATTTTATCTTGCTATGCTGCTATAAAATGCTAAACTGCCTAGGACAGACAGATTCGTGAAAATTTCAACACAATATTTTATATCGTAAAAAAATATTGCAAGTATAGAATATGTGCCTGAAAGACTCAAAACCGAATTCAATAATTTTGTGGTCTTCACTAAACAGAATTTCCATACACCATGGCTCTGCCGTCAAACAGAAGTACGTGCGTTGCTGAGTTTCGGTTTGATATGTGTGGTCAGGTCAAGCAGTCTATTGGATAGGAGGCGTGGTGACTTAGTTCTCAGAGGTAGCAAATACAACAGATAAGTCTTCAGTCCTATATAAGATTGATGGATCTGGAGCATCTGGATACCCATGGTCTGCATTGACAATTTAACATCAGGTAGCAGCACGCTCTTTGGCTACCCCGTTAATATATTATACGACATTATTATATAAACACGATTTGCATTACATTTGTCGAGAGCCAGCACCAAGTATTTTAGTTTGCGGTCACATTTACGGTGGAAACATTACGTGGACCGGCTTTGCACTACCATCCTAAATTATACAGTTTTAACTAAACTACGGGTAAATACAGCACAACCACACTAATCCATTATGCACTTAAAAAGCAGAATTTTCGAAGCAGTTGCATTAACTTTTGGTTGCAACTATTTTAACGTAATGTTTCATTTAGAGGTCAGTTAAGTTCGGTCCATGCCAAGTTAAAAAAAAATAACATTATAAGTATCGATCGATTACGTTGAACATGAGCCAAGTTTTTCGGCATTGAAGCTTTTCGACGATACAATGCAAACCACAAGTCTTACTTTAATAATGAGAACCGAATAGGTTCTATGTCCATTGATTAGACTAGAACAAAACAGGAGCCCCACCTGGAACCCCACTTTCATAATGATGTTATGAATATAACAACGAATAACGTAACTATGACTACGTTGGCAATATAGTCTATATTATTCTGACATTGTTATAAACTTCTGTTTGTTTGTACGGGAATAGGTAATGACGTATTTGTTATCAAAGTATCATTATACATTACCTATTTTACTAATTTATTTTGCTACTCGCACGTTTTTTATTACGTTTATTTTGTTACTTTGCTTTCTTGTCTATTTATGTTATTTACTAAAATTTTGCAGTTAATTTCAAAATAACTCCTTGATGAGGCACACTTGAAACCTAAAGAATAGTTATATGTCCTTATTTGAATGTCAATAATGAGTATTGCATGCTTGTGAAATAGATCTCAAGGCTCATTGTTAGATGAAGACATTCATAGTCTGTAAAATAAAGTTGGAATCTTTGAATTTAGAATTGCTACGATTAGAACAACTTTGTCGCTACTTTGATTAAATAAGTTCTCTATTGTTATAATAATATATAATATTATCCCTTTAATTATCGTGAAATAATTCTAATACGATTTTCTTATTAATGTTACGGATAGACATAGCAAGAACTCGAAACTACGTGAAAAATTTATAATATTTCTCGTTTGTTTAGACAATATTAATGACATGTCTATTTCGGTGTAATCTTGATATCTCTTTATTGATACTGTCGAATTTTTTGCATGAGAATCTCGTAAGAAAATAACATAAATAAGTTCTCTATCTGTCACACTAAAACTGCCATGAGATTTTTCAGAACAATAACAAATGATTACATTATACATTTTCCTCCATCATAATAAAATGAACGAAGTTGTAAAAGTACCTTAACGGGGGGAAGGTTCTTCGTTCCCCGTCATATTTTAATGGCACTATTATTCATCAGTCAAGACGTTGAGGGCGCAACCTCACCATCCGACTTATTACAGTTCATTAATTCCGAGGCACGAATCGAGAGCCCCACCTCTAACGATACGCCATTACTTTAAAGAGCAATTAGGTGGGGATGGAGTTTAAAGAATCGAATCGAAATTGTTACGTAACTGTAATTCGTTATAAAAACGGATTAAATTGCAAGTATAAAGACGTTAATGAATTTAGAAGAAATGTAAAATTAGTGCTATTTATATTATTATTTAAACCGTTAGAAGAGATGAATAAGCATAAAGTTAAATAGGTCGAGTTGTGGATAAAATAGCTTTGAATTGCTCCGAATTGAGAGTCAATTTAACACTCTTAGGTTGTCGATTCCGCGAATGTACAAAATACGGGAACAGGGTCTAGAAGAAAAACAAAAAATATTAATTAAAAGTATTTTTGCCGACTTACGTTACAGTTTAACATATTAGAGAAGGTTAAAAAGAAAGTTAAAACCTGATCGTTGATTGCATGAAAGCAATATCACTGTCCAGATCTGAGCGTAGCGCAAGGAAGCGGCACCTATGCCGTTTGGATTGCAACCAATCAGCATAGGTGACGGTGACGAAGTAAAGATGTATTGTAAAATTAAAGACATTTAACATAATTTATAAATTGTTGTAGAATTTTATAGTAAATTCAACCTTTTCTCTGTCCTGTAAGTAGACACAATAGTAAAACAACAGGCATGAATCATACGTGATTAATCGGACAGGAAATTAAGTTTTACCATTAATAAGTGTAATTTTAGTATCAATTTTTTTTGTACAATTAAGTACAATTGTCTTTCATTTCATTTAGTTTAATATAAATAAATTAATACATAAAAGTTATATATACATAATTATGTATATTATAAATATATATTAAGTATATGTAGATGATAATTATAATATGATAGTAACAAAACCGTCACATTTATACCTGTATATACTATACTTAATAAATATCCATATAGGAGCTGTGTGGTAGAATATGCTCCAGCCAATTCCCAGTTGCGTGGAATATTATTTCCTGCCTACTCTTACTGTTAAGATGTTGGTGGGTATCTGCCCTTGTCCTGTAATGGAAAGAAAATGAGATGCAGGCAAAAAGACGGCAAACGATAAGAAAAGTTAATTATAAATAGTGATAAACTTTATAATATCATAATTCATATATCAATATATCATCAACTCATCACTGTCCCACTGCTAGGCACGGGTCTTATCTCAGAGATCAGAGAGTTTAGGCCATAGTCCACTACTACTACTACTATTGTGGGACTTCACATGCCTACAAGAATATTCGATTAGAGAAAATACATAATATTTCGAGAATACATACTAATATCATAATAACCGGTAAGAAAATAGTCCCATAATTAAGTTTGTTTTGAACTAACGACAATGTTTCGTTTCTCAATCATTATTATCTTTTTATGCTTGTAATGAGATTTGGATTTGTTTAGTAGCGAATTTTCATGCATGAAATTAGTTCAGTGACAGAACAACTTAGCGCGCGTACTGTTGGATACAACTTTAGCAACTTGAGGGTGGGTTTATGCAAATTGCAGTTCCTAGGTTGTATAGCATTATTTTAAAGTCTGTTTAATTGTTTTGGTTAACTTTGTTTTTCTATCTTAAACAGATCGTCTAGTTGAAGTTTTAGATAATATGTAATTTTGTTTATTTCATGAGCCATTTATGTAACACTCTGTTACTGTTTAGATAAATATCTTTTAGAGAAAGTCTTTATTAAAAAGTTTATTTTTATTTTCAAATTATTTCCTTTTCCTTTTTTTTCTTGTAATTTTAATTCCGTTCTCTTTCCATTTTCTTGCCTTTTTCTTTAATTTTCTTTCCTGTTTCTTTCGTTAGTCATGCCTTTTCACGTTTTTGTTCCTTGTTCGTGCCATTTTCATTCCTTTTTAGTCCCGCTGTCATTTTATTTCTTTCTCTTTCACATTTTCTTTCTTCTTACGCTCCATTTTCATTTCTTTTTCTTAATATTTTATATTTTTCCGTTTTCCTTTTATTGCCTTATTAATTTGTTTTCATTCATTTTTATATATATTTTCCTCTTTCGTGCCATTTTCATTAAATTTTCTTTCTTTCTTTCCATTATAAATCTATATAACTTTTTTAAATTTCTTTCCTTCTTTTTTTCTGGCTTCCTTTTTCTTTTAATTTTCATTCCTTTATCTTTCCATATTCTTTTTCACATTTTCTTTACTCTCTCATTCCATTTTCATTCCTTTTTCTTACCATTTTTATTGTATATTCATACTGTTTTTTATTTTATTTTCTCTTAATTTTCCTTTCCAAAAAGGAATGAAAATAAAATGAAAAGAATCGATTAAGCTATTTAATGAAAAGTATAAATTGTGAATGAAATCTTTATAGATTAAAATATAAATAAACATGTAATAAACTTTGTATGGTTTATGTCGTGTTTATTAAATGCGCAAAAGATTCAGTGTCGAAATGTGAACGTTTTATTGGATGTTTTTGAAAATTTCAGAACAAGAATCAGGGTGAAATTGCTTTTATAAATCTCATAACGACTGACCTATATGCGCTGAGCAACGAGGTGACTCCTGTTTTTATTGGCCGGGCATCCATCAGCGGTGGTGTTATAGTATTTGTTGGCTAAAATGATAAATCCACGCATCCACACATCTTAATGGATGTGGCTCGGATACATCCCATACTCGACAAATATAATGAATCACTCTGGCTCTTTTATGCAATTGTAGCCTTGTGGTATGAATTGCGTCGTTCCACTGCGATGGTTCACATTAAAACCCCACGATCCCTTGATTTTAAAATTTATGTGCGTTTTAGGAAATTATTACCGCTTGCCTCAACAGTGAAGAGAAACATACTGAGGAACCTCCTAAATGCCTGATTTCCAAAATGGGAAAGGACTACCGTCCTAGTTGAGTTTTTATGTGGATGTGGTGGCCTACACGCTCGTTTGTTAACATATAAAATGATGTGTCGTCACACATTTCACATCATTGAGGTTGCACCTTTACTTTTAATTGAACCAAGGACTATAGTGCTATGACTTGGGGGCCGTTTATTTAAAGACCGATTGATGGCCTGTAGGCTAAGAATGTCAACCTCTCACTCCCGCTAAGTCGGGGTTCGGATATGAGTACGCAATTTACTGCGGAAAAACTCCGTTAATACCCTCACATGTCAAAGCAGTACACTCGCCCACGTACACACACACGATCAGAATATTCTGTAGCTGATATGCCGCAGTTCGTGTAGGTAAGCGGGCCTACGCAGAGAGCTTTTCGTGTTTTTGAATAACGAAATTAAACGACGCGGCGACGATACGAGAATTCCTATATTCGATAGCGAGCATGGTAACTTCCACGCTTAGCTACGACTTGGTAGCGACTCATATTAATTTGTATTGTGTCTTAGCAACTACGGAACTAGGGGATCATCCTGTTCTAATAGATTGTTAGAGATCCAACAGTTAGATAGGTAAATAGAAAATCAATACAACCAATCAATACCGATTCAAAATCAATAGTTGCGTATCAACTAGTCCACCGGATATCCGCTCGGTGCTGTAATAGGTAATCGACCGTTACGATAGGACTAATGAAAATTGCATTTTTGTGTGCAACCATTTTTAGAAACATTGTTATTTTATTATCTTAATTTTAGGTTTAGTACTTATTTAGTACCTAAGATTGTTGAATCTATTCTAGCATGAAACTCGTATTTTTTTATTTATAAAACTTCATACTCCTGATTTCTCCATAATGCCACTCGTACCAAAAGTCATGTGAAGTTCAACAAACTATAATTGATCATCGTTGTAGAAGTGGGTCTTTCTTCTCATCTTTGTGGTGTTACCACAGTGAATGGCTGATGATGAATGAATAAAAAGTCTATTATAGATAAGGAGAGAATTGTAATTGATATAATTATTTTTTATACTGCGTAAGCGTTGGATAATAAAGCCGTCTGTTAAATATATTCAAATTGTAAAAAATGAGGCAAGTTAAGATATATAAATATATAATGAAATATATATAAATAAATTAATATATAATATAAATATATAAAGATATTTGAGGTTGATATTTGTGCTGTGTACGAATGAACTTATTTGCATAATATTAAAGACGCTTGAACTACGTGTAAAATGAATCCCCAAAATTTACACTCACTACTCAAACACTCTTCTAAGTCAATTAATATATCAAATTATGCTTTAGTATACTTCTTTTACTGCGATCAATCTTTCACAAGCCCATTCCTAACTTAATTATGATATTATAAAGAAAATATACACCCTACCAAAGTTGTAATGACATCATGAACAAACAAATTTAAGACAGCAAACGAATTAAGTCGTCTTAAATAGGAATTATATAAGACGACTTAATTCATTTGAAATTAATAGGCTTCTAAAAATTGTGACATCATTGTTTACGTTTGTCACACAAATGTGTTTATGTTATGACAGATCATTGTAAGTATCTCAATGAATATCGCAAATTCGTTACATGCCTAGAAAATTAGTGCATATTAAAGTTGCATGTACTCGTAACAGAATTGGGATAATGGATATCCGCTATCCTGATTCTATTAACCATTTCATAATTAATGTGCAAATTAGCGTGAGTACCTATTCGTTGTTATGAAGTGATATACATACTCGTAATTGCAAAGATTAGAGGAGCATGCTGGTATTTGAACTCGGAGTGGAGCAAATAAACGAAAAGGTTGGTTCAATTGTAACTACACTTTTAGCCTAGTAAATAAGTTTTATGATCGATACTACCTACAAAGCTAACAAGCAGTTCTGCCACCTGAATTATTGAAACATTGTATTTCTTTACTACGGATCCTAAGAATTTGGAATTGATGGCGGTAGTCTAAGGTCGAAAACATGCCAGCGCCGGCTCCACTGTTGCCCCTACACTGTGATCACATTGCATCAAGTGACCTTGAATGCTTGTTTTACTACAACTTTAATACAAAAAGGTGATTCAACGTCATTGACCCATTATTGTCCCACTACTAGCCACTGGTTTCCTCTCATGGATGAGAGGGTTTAGGCAATAGTCCACAACGCTGCCCAAGCGCCGGTTGGCGGACACCATATCCTTTGAGAAGATTTTGGCAAACTCTAAGGCATGCAGATTTCCTCACGACATTTTTCTTCACCGCTAAAGTGAGTGACAATTAATTTAGAAAAAAAATTTAGAAAAATTAGAGCTTCATGCCAGGATTTGAACCCTGACCCATCGGAGCGGGTGATCGAGAGCTCAAACTACTGGACCATTACTCACTTAGGCTATCAAAAAAGGTGATTACAACATGCTACGCCAATTTCATGGGCTACATAGCAGTGTAAAGAAAAATGGAAAAGTTTTTTCTAAAAACATTCAATTCTATGTGTAACAAATAAACAACAAAAAAGTAGCTTACTCATCGTTTATTATTATGAAGGTTGTTGGAACGAAGCTAAGAAAGCTTAGGACGTATGTATGTACTCGTACATACAGACATACACAACCGAATGTAGGACAATGCTGTAGAAGTAACGGAGGCTGTACAAGTGAAATGAAAATGCTGATTGTGCTTGCGTAAGCGTAGCTAAATGCGCCGGTGGCATAGATTCGCTACGCTACCGTGTAGCGTAGATTTGTGGCTATTGTTTTCTTTCGGCGACGGACTTTTTTTTAAATGTCTTGATAGAATAACAAACGACCATACAGGCCACCTGATGTTAAATGGTCACTGCAGCCCATGGACATCCACATCTGAGGTTGTATGTGGATGCGTTGCTTCTCCTGAGGATTAATTGGAATGCCTCCAGTCCAGTATCTTCTGCCTAACCGCACCCTTCACACCGAAACACAGCAGTTCTCATACTGCTGCTTTAAGACTTGTAGACTAAACTTAAACAGGAACTGAAAAGTAGAAAGCAGGACGACGGAAGTTTGATATTGGGTACTTATAAAGTAATGCGAAGTAAGAACAAAGTTAGTAATATACATATATATATGTATTTTTTTATTTAAAGTTAATGTACACACAACACATAAGAATATATAGAAATACAAAGAAGTGATGGGACGTCATATTTTGAAATTATGTGGAATTTATAAATTAAAATAAATAATAATAATAAATTTCTACTTTTGTTTTACTATTCTACTTCTACCCAAATGTTGTTTGGAAGAAATCGCGCCATAGCGATAATACCGCCTTTTGCCTACCGCAATGTTTTGTACATTTCTAAAATCATTGAATTATTGGTGTGTGGTGTACAGTAACGAATATTTCATTCATTGATTTGGTTCATTATCACTCGCTTTAATTGTGACGGAAAACTTTCTGAACAAACCGGCATGTCTGAGAGTTCTCCATAACGGTCTTAAAGGCATGTGAAGTCCACCAATTTGCACTTGGCCTGTGTGGAATATGGCCTAAACTCTCTTATCTCTAAGAGATCCGTGTCCAGCAGTGGGACAATAAATAGATTGGTGATGATGAACTGAAATTGAATGAGTTAAAACGTGATATATACCGCAATTCACGTTTACCCGTGATAGTGGTTGTATGTAACTGCGTTGAAATATCTGTAACTATAAGACTGTGTGAATTTTGTAAATTTTCTGTTTGTACTAATTAAAATTTAATAACATTTTGTACTCGTAGCTGCTCTATGGTCGAGGACAATTCATTATATCTGTCACCATCGTTATTTCAAAAGGGGCCTTTCTGCTTTGATCTGACTTCTAAAGACAAGTTAAAGTTGTGATTAAAAAAAAATTAACAATGGTTATCTCGTGGAATTGTTGAGTTTGAGGAATTATTTTATACTTGGTGTCACCTTTCCATTCTTCACCTCACTACTCGCCAAACAATGATATTTTAAACGAATCATCGTAACAAAGGGTAAACCAAATCGTTAAATAGATGCAGGTAAAATGTTATAGTTCATTTCAGTTTTGTTTTTTATAATAACGGAATAGTAAACGGACATGCAGGCCACCTGATGTTAAGTGGTCACTGCAGCCCATCAATCCTCAACTAGGACAGAACTCTTATCTGAGGTAGCATGTGGATGCGTTGCTACTCCTGAGGACTAAGTTGGAATTCCTTCTATCCAGTGTCTTAAAACCAAAATACGGCAGTGGCCACACTGCCTTTGACATAAGACTCTACCACCAATTTTAAGATTCTTTATTGGTGTGATAACAAAGTGGTTTACTTTCCTACGTTGAGATTTGGTTTTCTTTCAATTGTAGTAAAGCACTTGCGCATCTAGTGTTACACGCGAGTTCAAGGCGACGATGTCCGTTTTACCATCACATACGCCGCATGCCGCATAAAACAATTGCGCCAATGTGTGAAGGACGACTTAAAACGTTTTAGTTTATGTAACGTATTTATATTAAGAATCTTTTATTAACACGTGTCAACTTTGAAGAGTCCCCACACGGCACGAGCACCCTCCAACAACGCCAGTTAACGCTCGAAACTCTCCTCGAACGATGACGCCGCAAAAGCAACCATTGCTCGTACTGATATATTTAGCTGCTTATTATTCTTAAGAAAATATTAACGTTAAACTTTATAAGTGTATTATGCTAGAATTATACAATATAAAAGTATTCAAGTATTAAATTTTCGACGATCCGTATGGCGCCGAGGTCAAAGTGCGGCCTGCGATCGAAGGGTCCTGGGTTCGATTCCCAGCGGGGCAGAAATTTGAATGATGAATTTAGATTTCTGTACCTGGTGTGACTGTGTGTGTACTTGTTTCTGTGTGTGACAATGGCACCCACGACACAGGTTAAATCCTACTGTTATTTGTTTATTTATGTATTGTAATATTCTGCTTTTTAATTGTCTCTTGCATCCAAATACAATACAATACAAATTCGTGAATTTGATCTTAGTTATCTACTAAGTAGTAAATATAGTTTCGTTTCATGTAAGTAGTATGGGCAGCAAGATGTAAACGTAGTTTATTACTTTTCTTACGTGAACTTTAATCGTTAATTTTTTTCTGTACCGCTATCGCCGATCAAAAAATTCCAATACATCGTGCAATATCGAATAATGTGAGCCGTCGTTAGGCTCAGCATGTACCGAAACTTGACACCGTTCAGCGTATGCCAACAACATGCGCTTTAATTGCTGGCAGGAGCGCACGATCCGGGAATATTAATTTGTTTTATTCGTAACCCGAATACGCGTACTGAATATACATGACGTCACTTGCCCTGTTAAATTAATGAAAGTGATCGCTATGGGTGATATTTTATTTTTGTTGATTTGAGATTTGACGGTGGTAGTCTTATGTCGAAGACTTGTCTGCGGCGGCACCGCCGCTTCTCGTATTGCTGCCGTAACAGCAGTGTGAGAACTGCTGTATTCCGGTTTAAAGGTTAGGCAGAAGACACTGGACAGGAGGTATTCTAACTTAGTCCTCAGATGTAGCAACACATCCACACACAGCCTCAAATAGGACTGCCGTCCTAGTTGAGGTTTGATGTGAATGTCTATGGGCTGCAGTGACCACTTATCACCAGGTTGTTTGTATGCTGGTTTGCTAGTCCGTTCATTTATATAAAAAAAAGATTTGAGATAGCCAACAAAATATTATCCAGTGTAACACATATACACTAAGATTTAAATAATGCCTTAAATTGTTCTGTTTTTGATTTTTATTTTCAACGCCTCAAAAGTTACAATAGTCTTTGAAATCTGAAAAATGTGTAAGTAATGAAATATTGAATTTATAAAATAAATTGAATAAAAACGCTAACGAATAGTTTTCGCACTCATGATACTATATGAGCTATTGTAATTCATTTATCTGTACATATTTACTGTAATAAATCTCTGCATGCAATGAATGTAAGGAGGTTTGTCTTAGTGTTAATCAACACACGCGAACGCTTTGCCACATTAGTTCCATGGCACAATAGGAGTTCGAGTTGAGTCATCAAGAGTCTGCGTCTAAGCAATGCGTCTGTCAGCCAAACTGTATTGGGACTCCTTTATGAGATATTATTGACCAAATGACATATTATACAGTCTTATTTTGAAGGCTCGCCTGCCGTTAAGCTGCTGCTTTCGCTGCAGAGAATTTCCGTGTTTCGATTTGAAGTATGTAGTGAGGCAAAAGACACGACAGTATTCACAACAGAGGTATTCCAACTTAGTCCTCAGGAAAAGCAACGCATCCACATACAACCTCAGATATTACTTAGCTATGGGCTGCAGCAGTGACCATTATCTGGTGACCTGTAAGCCGGGTTTTTTTTAACGTTTCACAATCATAACCTCACAGTAGGATTTATCCTGTGTCGTGGGTGCCATGGACACACACAGAAACAAACACACAAACACCCAGACCAAGTACAGAAATTTAAATTCATCATTCAAATTTCTGCCCTGCTGGGAATCGAACCCAGGACCCAGCGAACGACAGACCGAACATTGCCCACGGCGCCATACGGGTCGTCGATTATAATACGCACATAATTTCGAAAAAATTTAATATTTCGAGAAATACGAGGTGAGTGCCGTTGTTTGAACCTCGACTCACCGAAGCGTGGTAGAGATGCTTAACCACTAGGCTACCACTGGCTTCGTAGTGTATATGTAAATATATTTTTTATTACTCGGTCTATAGTATAGACAAAATGTTAAATAAACAATCGGGAAATGTAGATACGTATTTATTTACTGATAAACCACAATCATTGTATCAGATCTATTAATATAAGCCCTCGGTTAGGGGACGTTCTTGCGATTGACCTACAAGCGGCTGTTTTTTATCGTATCTAAAACGCAAGTAACGCTCGCACCGTCAGTAACAGCGATTGTGAATGTCACTCCAGGGAGCGAGCATTGTCGGGCGGGTCTGTTCCACTTGGCGCTCTTGTGTAATACCCGGAGATAAAAGTAAAACATTTCTTGCGCCATACAGATTTTATGCCCACTGCCCACACTGACCAGCGAATTGTCATTTTTTCAATGGGCTAGTGTACGACTGTACAAGTATCGCTCTTCAATTAATAGTGCTACATTCTTTTTTTTCGACTTTTATGGACTGGGGGCGCTAATTTCGTCATGGCTAGGCCCCCGTTTTTATAAACCAACCCTGCCTTCAGTAGGTTAAGTAAACTTAAACACGTATAAGTTTTATGATGCTGGAGTCTTACGTTTTTTATTTTTTTTATTCACTAAACCTAAGGAAACAGGCAGACGGGCCACCATCAGGTGGTCTTACCATCAGGTAAGTGGTCACCGTCGCCTATAGACACGAGCAACACCAGAGGAGCTGCCAATGCGGTACTTGTTTAGAAGGAGAGCTCTTTTAGCGCCTTTTTTGAAGAACCCCATGTCACCTTTTGAAGTCTACTATTGTTGAAGACTATGTCTGCTATAAAGCAGCCGTGTAAGAACTGCTGTTTCAGTTTGAACGCTGTGGGTAGTCAGAAGACACTACAAGAGGCATTCCAACTAAAACCTCAGGTGTAACGAATTTATTTCCGACCGCTGATAGGACTTCGGTCCAAGTTGAGGATGTCAGTGTCAGAGGATGAGTTTGATGTGGATGTCAATGCGTTGCAATGAACGCTCGTCATCGGGTGGCCAGCAAGCTCGATTGTTAATCTAGTAATGCAGCACAAAAGCGATGGTGACCACTTACTATCGGATGGCGTGAAAGCCAACCCGTCAGTATTAAAAACAAACATGTGCGCAGTTCACACGCGGTAGAGTGAAACCTTCAAAAAAATTAACTTAAAATAAAACACCGCATAAAAAGCTAATCGAGATAAAAGGAAACACTGCATTTATACAATGTATTCTATCTCATTCTCTCGCAGGCTACATCCTATAGATGTATGTGTTTGTCTCTTTTTCGTGTCGCTTTTTCGTTTCATCGAGTATGAAACTCGAGTTTAATTAATAAATATTTACACGCCCTTAGGCAGGATTTATTGGGAAAAACAAGTATTATAAAACAACAGTGTTTTATATAAACCTGAATCCAGCAAATAAAGGAATTTGATTTCAAATGACAACGGTGTTAGAGAAGGTTTCATTTCAAGACATTTGTATTACTCCGCTGCATCAACTTCACGATTACAAACGATAAGCACCGATTAAAATGTTTCTTCATCAACAGTCCCACTACTGGGCACGGATGTCCTTGCAGCGATTTAGGTTCAGGCCACGCTGGCCAATTGCGGGTCGGCGAACATTTCACTGCCTATTCTGTTATTAAACGCAAGCTCAGAACTACCAGGCGTTCTATTATTAAACGCAAGCTCAGAACTACCAGCTGTTCTATTATTAGACGCAAGCTCAGAACTACCAGGCGTTCTATTATTAAACGCAAGCTCAGAACTACCAGGCGTTCTATTATTAAACGCA
>DWKW01000445.1:0-16855 GCA_018250115.1 Doberes anticus | reverse complement strand
GCTACCAAAATTATAGGATATGATAGAAGAGTACGCGACCGATTGCACCAGACTTAATTAGCGCACTGACGTCAATGCATAATGCAATGCAATGCGAAGCAGCGTAAACTGCTGATGCTACAAAATGTACGGACGTAGCCCGTACAGCAGCAGTGTCAGAACTGCAGTGTTTCGGCTTTAAGGGTGTGGTTAGGCAAAAGACACCGGACAAGAGGCTTTCCTATTTAGTCAATGAGTAGCAACGCATCCGCATACGACCTCCTATAGGACTTTCGTCCTAGTTGATGAGGATGTTCATGTGCTGCAGTGAATACTTAACATCAGGTAGTCTGCATGCTCCTATGCTATTATTTTAACATAAAAAGAAACTTCATTGGGACATCATGGACTATTATTGAATATTTATATGGATACATAAATTTGATAAAATTCTGTGTTTTAACATCGGTTAATGCAGTCTGCCGTAAAGCAGCAGGCCTCGCAAATACATAGGCACAACGGATAGCGGACTAACCTGAAGTGGGTTCGTCATCGGGCATGTGGTCGGATAGCAGCGGGTGCGCGAGCGGCGCCCAGGGCCCGTAGTGCATCCACAGCGGCGCAGGCGCGGGCGCGCGGTACGCCAGCGGCGCCACGTACGGGTACACGGCGGGGAAGGCGTAGGGCACGTCGCGCCAGTCGTCGCGCGGCGGCGGGTGCGCGGGGTGCGCGGGCGGCGCGGCGGGCGCGGGCGAGCCGCGGTAGGGTGCGGGCCAGGCGCGCGTCGCGTACGGCGAGGCTGGCGCCGCGTACGCCGCACGAAACTGAGCCTGCGGCGGCGTCGGCGAGTCGCGCGTCACGCCGCGCCCCGGCGACCCCAGCGTCAGAGCAGAGTAGCGGTAGCGGTAGTTGTCGGGGCTCGGGCTCAGCGACGGCGAGTTCACGCTCGAAGGCGATTCCGTCTTAAGCGATGGCGGGTACGAGTGCGGCGACCGTTTCGCCTCGGGCGAGCGCCGCGCGGGGCTCTCGTCGGGCATGCTCAGCAGCGAGTGGATACTGTAGCTGCTGACGTTCTTGGACATAGGTGCGTCTTTCCGGGGCGCGGTGCCGTTGTGCGGGCGAGCGGACACGTCCACGGGCGGGCGGTGCGGCGTATGGCTAGGACCCGGCGAGGGCGGATACGAGGCAGTGCTGAGCGCTGGGACCGTTTTGGCGCGCCGCTTCGTGGCTTGGTCCTCGAGGCTCACCCGCTCCATTTCCCTGAGGATGCGCTTCCGCGGTGAGACCATAGTGTGCTCCTGTCGACAGTTCGCGAGTTTTGCATTCACGAGCACCGGCAGCGACGCCACCTTCTCGCGCAGTTTGTCCACGGTCGCCGTCAGTTCCTTGCGCCGGATTGGCGCCCTCGTCTTCTTGTAAACTCTTAACTTATGATACTGATATGGTTTCTTGAGTTTCATGTGATAGTACTTTTCTCGATCGAAATCCGTCCACTTGTCGTCGTCCGAGGTCCTCCTCGGGTCGGCCGCCGGCCCGTCCACGGCGTCCTCCCCCCTGTTGCCCTTGTCGGGCGAGCCGGCGTCGCCGTTTCGCTTCTTTTCGCACACGCCGTTGCTGAGCGGCTTCCTCACGTGGCCATTGACGATCGCGTCCGGATGGGTCGCGTCGTAGGGCCGCCTCCGCTTGGTACGACTGAAAGCGTCGATGGCGGAGGTGTGCAGCGTGCTCGGGCGGCAGTAGTACATGGTTAACTCTTTGGATAGGTTGCGGCGCGGAGAGGGCTGCTTCCAGCAGTGGTCGCGCTGCCAGGGCGAGGAGTGCACGGAGCTGTTGTCGTCGGAAGCGGAGAGCGAAGCGCAAGGGTGCGCGGCGGCGGGCGGCGTCGGCGGCGCGGCGGCCGGCGGCCAGAACGTCTTGCGCGGCACCGACACCCAGCCCGCGCGCTCGCCCTCACGAGCGCTTCCACGCACCAGCTCCAGGATAAATTTACCATCTGGAATATCATTTTTTTTGTAATTACACTTCAAATAGTACGAAATCCATATAATGTTATTTTAAAAATAATTCAACTAATTAAAGTGCACTAGGAACGAATGTAAATACGTTTTATTGATCTTTATTATGATAATTATACTCCTGCTTGTCACATGTTAGTGTTTGTTATAAAGGTGGGATAATAATGTTTAAATTTATTTAGATCTACCTCACTATCATGAACAAATAATATTTCTTAGTCTTCCTTTTATTTGTATTGTAATGTTGAAGTAGTTTGTTGTTAATTAGCTAATGGTTACATTCATTGTTAACAAAAATTCTGCCATGTCTCATGTCACCGTTTACTATGTGTGCACATTTTCAACATGAGGCAGTAGCATGAAAATCATGGGAGGTTCATCCAGCCAAAGAACAGTATTTACATCACACACAACATTATCACTATGATTAAACTTTGCACAGACTTTGAAAGTTAAACAATTTGTTTTGATTACTTTCACAAGTAATTTATCACTAAGCTCTGTTTTGTTTGGACTTAAGATAAAAATCTATCGAATATCTTGACAACTGAGACAAGTACATATTTTTTTATATTTATTGTAACCACTCAAGACACTGCTTTGTGCAAAATAGATATCTGAAAGTACCATCTTCAGTTGATATATCTTGTCAGATAATAAAAATTTATAGGTTTATTTAAGAGTGGCCTTTTGGATAATTATGATAATAAAGTTAATGCAGTCACTGTGTTTGACCATGGCACATGTGTGATATTTACATGTAGATATGAAAATGGAGTGTACATACATAAAACTCAGTGTACATATTCCAATGGATATGAAATACAAAGAATGCAATACTTAAAATGTACACTGCTTTAAAATTATTATTACACATTCATCATTAACACCTTATTTTCACCAGTGGGCATGTGTCACCTCTAAGAAGTAAGAGGGTTTTACGCCTTAGGATACCACACTGGAGAACTCACAGGCATGCATGTTTCTTCATGTTTTACTTCACATATAAAGTGACAATTAATTTTTAATACGAAAAGTAGTGGTGCATTTTGGGATTCGAATCTCAACCCACTGGTGAGGTAGGTCAAGATTCTTGACCACTAGGCTTATAACAGCAAATTTTTCACATGTTTTTTTTACCTTCACATTTCTTTGTCAGTTAAACACTACTTAAGTAGCAATCTTGTCTAATATTAGCCATTTACGCACTGTTAATGTTGGGACTGAATATGAATTCCAGACAATAATCATAAATATACTCCTGCCTTGCAAGGGCAACCATAGGTGTTTAATATAGAGTCCAATTCTAAGTATTTTTTTTGCATTATTCAGCAGTCTCAATTCTTTTATGAGATGAATTCTGGAGTTTTATCATCCCCTTTAATTTCGAGTGGAGCACAAGAACTCTGTAGACACCATCACAGGACGGCAGAGGATAATATTAGCTTAAGGGTAACCTTTTTCACATCTTTCAACATCATTGATTCACAGAAAGAAATGGCCATTCCTTGACTCCTCTCTAGACTGTAATTTTGATGAGAACCAGACTCAGCTAGACCCTCCACAGTGTGCAAATATTTGAATTGTTTTCCATTTGATTACACAGCATAGTTACTTTCCAAAGCAATCATGCACAGTAAGCACTTGTATTAGGGGAAAGGTCAGTGGCCTACACCACCTATTAAATGCTCTGCGTATTTGCCTAACACAGCTGGTAAAATCAGAATTACATTGTGAGAAATAAATGAATCAACATTTTTTTAAACATTTACCACTCACTGCCTGCATTTTAATTAGCAACAGTTGGATAATTTGCATGTAACATGAGCGGGCAAGCCAAATTTTGCTAGAGTCAGGTGTCCTGTAGCAGTGCGCCCCAAATATTACTTGTTTACATAACAGAATTTGCTTACTGGTCATCTTATTATTTGCAGTACCATTTTAATGTTAATTATTGCAAATGATACAACCAATCTCATTTATAACTTACTAGCTTTTCCTCACAGCTTTGTTTGTGTCACATACTTATTAATAATTTTATTAGGCTAAGCTATGACAACTTATATGTACAGTTTAAGGACTTTAGAAGAGACGAGTGCAATGATATTATATTGATTGAAAAAATGCTTATTACCTTCAGATTTATTTATATAATTGTAATCAAACAAGATGGGGTTCCACTCTAAGGGTTGAAGCAAAAATCCAGAGTAGTGATAGTGCAAAAGTACATCTGAATCAATCTAAAGCTTCTTTTCATATGTGTTCACAGACAAAAATTTCAAATCATTTAATACATTATACTATCAATATTTCATGCAATAACATTTTATTTACTTTCAGAGTACAGGCAAAAAGTTGTAACAAATTTAGTGCTCCATCTAAGTTGGTATTCCAATATATCAGTCCACATCTTCACATCAGAACACTTGTACATTAGAACTAGTAGTAGTACTAGAACAGTAGAAAGAAGTGCTTAGTTTGTGCTGATAAAGATGAAATTGTACTATTTATATAATCAATTTCTGAACAGACAGATAACCTACAATGTACCTAAAAACAAATGATCTCTATTTTGTGATTAATAATGTTTTTTTCTCTTGAGATTAACAGTCAGCTGATACTTTTTTATCTTAAAGTCTAACAAACAGTCAGACAGCGACCTGAAGACTCACACATTTGCACCACCAGAATAATCACCAATTTAAAGCCTCTTTAATGTTTTAGTGCCACCAGGAACAGAAAAAAGTGAATAATGAGAAAGTGGTGATAAGTATCCCACTAATTAATGTTTCACAAAGCTTCTGCTACCTTCATAAACAATTTAATTAAAAAAATGTCATTGCTATTACAAATAGCCATAACAATTTTTTATTAAGACTTGTTTACATTGAATTGGAATTTACTAAGCTGAAAACTGCATTTATACCAACTAGAACTATATGAATATTATGTATGTCATAGTTTGTAAGTCTGAGATTGTACATGTTTCCACTACAGTGGCCAGAGCTTCTTACAAAACACACAACAATGGCAGAGGCTGTGCTCCTACAATTGGCAACTGCTCGCTCAATTGTAGCTGTATATGGTTATCAGAGCATGAAAAACTTTCTAGTTTTTTTCCTCATACCATTAATCCTTGCTACCAATGCCTTTTATGTATAAATAGCAAATTCATATGTTAATAAAAATCTGACGTGACAGCACAGACCTTTGAAGAACTTGAGCCTTCCTCCAGTAGAATTAAAAGTCGAGTTTTGCACGGGAGCATCCTCACTCACACCCTTGCTACTGCTGTTACCATTTACACCATGTCTTCTGTCTACTTCTTCTGTCATTTTGGTACATGTTGTCAGAGTTGTGTTTGTTCCTTCCTGTATATGCATTTCATTTCGAAGAGCTCATATAGTATACGAGCAACAAATTAGTCCGTACGTAGAAGCCATGGCGCACCGAGCGGGAACGGCGCGGCCGACACCAGCCGCTGAATCGCATCCACATTCAATATTTCCGTCGCACTCCTCATCCTATTAGGCCCACCTGCGGGAAGTTTGCCCGATACTCTCATATAAACACATTACAGCCACTGTGACTACTCAATCGAACAGATAATCCGACCGATCCCCTTTCCCGAGACACGTAACTTTGTCACCGTCTAAATTATTACAAAACAAAACCGCGACGCCGGATTCCCGATTATAATCGGGCCCACGACACAACTCGATAAAAAGCTGTTCGTTTTTCACTACATAGTTCATTCACACCCAGCATCCATTTTGATTCGTTCAAAATCCAAATATAATCGTTCATTTTGGTTACATATAAAAATGTATTTCTGAATGTATACCAACATATTTTGCGCAAAAACGATAAATAAATAAAAAATTAGAATAATCTTGAAATACGGAAGCAAATCAATTTTAATTTTATCTATTTAAAACAGAAGTAGTATGAAACGGAAAAATGTAGGTAGATTGTATTGCAATAAAATTTTGCACCATTATTTTAAATTGAGAAATATTTTGTGAGATTTAACGTAGTTTCCCAATTTTATTTTTAACGCAAATAATTAATTACAAGTAAACAAATATGGGAAGAAATATGAAATATAATATAATTTATGACCTGTAACATAAATTACTTGTGGCCTTAGCCTGTCTATTCATTTTGAAATAAAAAAAATAAAATCTATGGTAAAGTCTATGACGTACACTATGAAAAAAAAACATTTATTCTTCTCTGTGGTCAAAGAGTAAAATTATTTTGAGGACAAATATTTAGTCTGTAGCTATCAGCCCTGTGTATCGTGTGCTCTTTGATATCGGTTATCTGTCGCTTGTCCTAGTGCTTTACAGCGTTTGTTTATAGTCATCTGTGCTGCTTGCTTTGCTTTCCACGCCTTGTAGAAAAATTTGAGCGTTAATTTATTCATCTATATAACTAGATAAACGTCTAAGTTTCAGTGTAATGCACATCTAATTCGCTGTCAAATAAATCTACGTATAGACAGTGGTAACTAGTTCAGTGAATTTTATACTTCGCATCATATCCGGAGAAGTGTTTGCGTGCGTGCGGTTTTGTTTTTCTGACACGGTTTAGCTGTTAGCCGGATTAGAAAGTAGCAACATAATAGTGCATTGTACACAGTAATATGGCTGCATCAGAGGTTTCATACAGTAGAAAGATAATATCAGAAGATTTATCGAATGTCGAATTCGACACAAGCGAGGATGTTGAAGTCATTCCTACTTTTGATTCTATGGGCTTGCGCGATGAACTGCTTAGAGGAATTTACACATACGGTAATGTCTTTCGTTCTATTAAATGCTTCCAGACTATTGATATACTGTCTTGTTAGGTTGCCGCCTAAATTGACAACCTGTTTCTTAATGTTTCGTAGGGTTCGAGAAGCCGTCAGCTATCCAACAAAGAAGCATTTTGCCGATTGTAAAAGGCAGGGACGTCATAGCCCAAGCACAGTCTGGTACAGGCAAGACAGCAACATTCTCAATTTCTATTCTCCAGTCCTTGGACACGACTCTGCGTGAGACCCAAGTGCTTGTGCTGTCCCCAACTCGCGAATTGGCCACGCAGATTCAAAAAGTTATTTTGGCGTTGGGTGACTTCATGAATGTACAATGTCATGCCTGCATTGGTGGAACTAATCTCGGAGAGGACATAAGGAAATTGGATTATGGGCAGCATGTTGTCTCTGGTACACCTGGAAGAGTTTTTGGTAAGATTAATCTAATTCATTGCTAAATTAATTCAACAAATTCCACAATGTCATTTATTCTAAAACTTTTATTAATGAATTTTTATGATAATATCTGAATCATATTTAACTACATATTGTCAAAATATCAGGTTAATATAACACATATATAAAAAAAAGCTACTGTTTAACTTTGATAGGTCTAAGAAGTGTCACTTATATTTTAAAATATGTGCTGTTTTGTAAAATGATAAGTGGATTGTTCCATTTCTCAATAGTAAGAAGACTTCCTAAATTTAAGAAATATATAGTTCCATTGTATTTATATTTTTTGTTAAATGTATGTCATTTTTATTTCTCATTTTGTCTGTTACTTTTTAGATATGATCAGGAGGCGTGTACTTCGAACAAGATCAATAAAGATGCTAGTACTTGATGAAGCAGATGAGATGTTGAACAAGGGCTTCAAAGAGCAGATCTATGATGTGTACCGCTACCTGCCTCCAGCCACACAAGTAGTGCTCATCTCTGCTACATTGCCTCATGAGATCTTAGAGATGACCTCCAAGTTTATGACTGATCCAATTAGGATCTTGGTCAAGCGGTAAGAATATTTTTATTCTACCTGCATTGATTATACCATCAAATATTTTTTGTATGAAGCAAAGTAAATTAACCTTCCACATATTACATTATACTTTATTCTACAGAAATGTCAAGCTGTATCTCTGGTTGTAGAATTTATGGGGAAACTATTGAATCTGTCAGTCTCATTCATATCTCACAAGTTTTTACATGATTACCATACAATTTATCTAAAATAAAAGAAAATGTTCACCAATTCATAATAGACTGAGGCACTTTTTTTATATCTTTGAAACTTTTACTTTGAAAGTCCATTCTAAATATTTTGAAATTAGATGTGTAGTTTTTGAGATTACATCCTGCATCAAAACTTCAACTTTATCTCTTTATGTTGTTTATTATATTTGTATGAATTGTTTATAATATTGTTAGAGATAAGAACCTGAAAACAGCTAAACCCTAAATTGTTGTCTTCATCATATTTACTAAAATTGAAATGTTACTTTTGCAGTGATGAGTTGACACTGGAAGGCATTAAGCAGTTCTTTGTGGCAGTGGAGCGTGAAGAGTGGAAATTTGACACCTTGTGTGACCTGTATGACACTCTCACCATCACCCAAGCTGTGATATTCTGCAACACAAAGAGGAAGGTAGACTGGTTGACACAGAAGATGCAGGAGGCAAACTTCACAGTCAGCTCCATGCATGGTGACATGCCACAAAAAGAGAGAGACAATATTATGAAGGAGTTCAGATCTGGACAAAGGTATATGATAACAAATATCTCAAACATATTTTTAAAATATTACAAGCTTAACTGGCAAGGAGTTGATACAAATTGTTGCAACTATATTTTAGTTGCAAGTTGTTCTTTGCTAAATTTTAAAATTGCAATTAAGTAAAATTAGATGTAAATCTGTGACAAGAATATCAGAGTAAATCCTCTGTTGAATACAGTAATAATTTTTTTTTTTTAATAAATTTATGCTTTTTAATTTCAGCCGTGTTCTTATCACAACAGATGTGTGGGCTCGAGGTATTGATGTGCAGCAAGTGTCACTAGTCATCAATTATGATTTGCCCAATAACCGTGAGTTGTATATACATAGGATTGGCAGATCAGGCCGCTTCGGACGCAAGGGTGTTGCCATCAACTTTGTCAAGTCTGATGACATTAGGATCTTAAGGGACATTGAACAGTACTACTCTACCCAGATTGATGAAATGCCAATGAATGTTGCAGATTTAATATAACAATATCCTTTCTTTCTTAATCCTTGAAGAACACATGTGGTGGTAATAGATAACTTGCGGTTTTTTTCAGAAATAATTTGTGTTTATACTGTTCTCTAGATGTGTTATGCAATAAATATATTACTAAACACTGATTTATTTTATTTCATGAGGACAAGGAATCACAAATACTACTACTAATACTGCCTTTCCTATAAAACTTTAATTTCCTACTTTAGAATACACAGCAATTTAATTACAATATGTAGTAATTACAATAAGAATTTGTTGAATTGTCTTTCAACCAAGTGTCTTGGTACAATGAGCTTGAAATGTAAGAATTTGAAAAAACTAAATTCAGGGCCAAGTGGCTGATGCAAAAAAAACTGCTAATTCAACATAATCCGTGTGATTATATTTATCTCATTTTACTGTTTACTAAATAAATGCTACTAATTTTTTTGTGTGCATGGCATTGATAAATTTAATTCCATACAATATATATGCATTATGTATGATCTATGTGTAGCCAGTCTTGAAAGAACAGTATGAAGAATCTCATAAATATAGTCAGCAATATTATATGATAAAGGTGGCAATTTTTGCAACTACCAAAAGATTGGACAGACTGTCCAAAGGCATAGTTTGTGTTAAGCAAACATCAATGGAGTATGCATAAGAGGTGAAACTGAACTTGAATTGTTTCTATTATTTTATACTTGTCTGCGTAATCTATTTTAATGTTATGGGGTTATTTGCATGGATGTTTCTATAAGTATTATATATTTGTTATTTAATAAGACACCCAACATATCTGAAGCATAACACTAACTCACATAAGAACACTCAACAGGAACATTATTTATTTTAATTTATATAGGGTGTCCACTGTCCATGCCTATTTATGTAGCTGGACAAGCATTGTAAGTGATTTGATCTAAATGTACTACAGGTATATTCTCAGTATTACAGGGAAAAGACAAAAGTTAAGGTAATCAGAAAGTGCACCTTGCAGATGCTCCTGCATGTACCATGTTTATCAGCACATTGTCCAACTGCTGGGCATGGGTCTCCTTTCAAAGATGTTTAGGCCACAGTCCACCATGCTGGCTAAATGCAGATTGGCAGACATGCACCTATGTAATTTTGCTTATTAATTGGTTTGCCCAAAAATAAGTGTCCAGTAATAAACACAAGTAAAAAAATATATATTTCATTTTGTAAGTTATTTTTGCATTGTTTATTCAACACTAGACAAAAAAAATATTTTTACTTTATTGCAACCTCTCTACTTACCAAAAAATTAATATCTTGCACTTTCACACAACTTTTGAACACAATGCCATTTTTAAGTTATGTATTATTTTATTATACTTGAAATTAAAATATTAGGTAAAACACTATGACAGCATAGCATGAAGAAGAGTAATAAACAATACTTAATGTTAAATCTATTTAATTAACAAACAAATATCTCTCTATATATATATATAATATAAACTATATAATATACAAAGGAATCACAATAATCATGTGATGAATCACAAAACCATCACACTCATTGATTTACTGTTTAAATGCCTTGCAAAATGTACACTCCTTACTAAGGTACAAGGCAGAACGACTTAAGATACACATAATTTAATACTAGGTATTTAATTATAATATTAGATAAAATGCACAAAAAGTGTTTAATAATAGTTGCAATTAAGACAGTCAAATAATCTTGTATCCTATAAAACATAGTGGACCTAGGACATTAAGTAGAAGGGATTACAGTACTATTAGTGAAACAGTTACACCAAATTGTGGTATTTGTCATATAAACTTGATACATCTAAAAAATTTACAGTATACTTAGACCCTAAGAACAGTAAAAGATGGTTAAGAATCAGCCGCAGTATAATAAGCATTCCAACGCCTGTAAAGAAATATTGCAACAACTCCCACAAGCAGTGCGACAAGGACTTCAGTAAGCTGATCCAAAAAACTTGTCCTTGATTCTGTAGACTCCAATATCTGCGGTTCTGGTTCGAAGCTGGGAGCTTCTTCTGGAGGCTTTGCTGCTTGCTCCTCTTCACCTTTAAATGCAATTTGATTCAATGCCGACTGTTCCTCCTCAGTTATGGGTTTAGCTGCTGTTGAAGACAAGAGCTTAGCAATCTCTCCGCATTGTGGGCAAGCCCAGGTTACTGATTTTTTGGCTAATACTGCGCGTTCGGCAGGCGTATAGTCTAGAGATCCAATAGTACCTTCGGCAGGACTAGGCATAAACGCGATCAACGCTAGCAAAGCTGTCCTGATTGACCAAGATGGCTGCCATGTTTCAGGATGATGGCCAGAAATTGATAAGCATATTTTTTTATTCACTTCGAACCTCCCATTAGGTGTCAACAGAATAATGTGCGGCGGATGCATAGGATACTCTTTGGGTAACAATATTCTTCCGTGATATATGCCACCCTCAAACTCCGTGCCTTTTGCGCCTTGCACGGTAAAATGCCGCTCGAACAAATTATCCTCCAAGGGTCTTGCACAATATTCTTCCGTAGCTTCTGCTAATTCCAATGCTTCTCGCATCAATCGCTTCACACCAGGACATTTTGTGTTGTACTTTTCGGCCATCTCTGCCATTATTTATTTATTGGGGACCTGAGAAACTGATTCGTTGATGCAATAACTGCGTTTTTATAACTGTGCCACGATTAAATTTAATATCAAAACTTACTTATGTTATGATAAAAGTAATGAGTTGATGACGATTGGGAATATAAACCAATCAGTTAAGCACAGATGTATGAAAATAATTTAATGAATGAACTACTCTATATTATTTGACAGCCTTGACAACTTGTGAAATGCACAGAACGAACAATCAAGAAGTCCAAATAAATATCCCACAGACTTCTCATACTCCGTGGACAACATTGGTGACAACAATGACATTCAATGGAATTACGCATTTACAATAAAATAATTATTGGGAAACTTAAGATACGTATTTGAGTTTATTTAATTAAATCGCAATATTTTGTATGTACAAATATTAAAAAATTATAAAGACAATATTGATTAATTAGGTAATGATGAAGTTAGTATGTATGTTTTCAAACGCTTTTGTGTAAAAAAAGATGGCAACTGTCGTTGTCAAACATACATATAACCTCTGCATTCTTTATATTGTGTTTTGGACGCCACATAATAACTAAAGATAGTTTTATTCTACGCTGTGGAATATTAAACTTTTATAGTAGTAGTATATAAGTGCAATTTACTAAAGATGGATGGGCCACCAGGAACGGGGCCTCTAGGACCTAATAATAACAGTGGTCCAATGGGGCCACCGGGTATGCCAAATTTTCCACCTATGCCACCTCCGCCTGGCTCTATGGGCCCGGGCGGTATGCCTATGGGTCCGCCAGGAACGATGCCGCCGGTAACATCAACGGGACCACCTCCAAATATGCCTCCAGGAATGGGTCCGCCTCCTGGTTTAATGAGTATGGGTCCACCCGGAATGGGACCTCCTCCTCCGGGTATGGGTCCGCCTCCAGGCATGGGAATGGGACCCCCGCCAATGGGGCCTCCTGGTATGGGCCCACCGCCAAGAATGCCCCCAAATATGATGCGTGGTCCCAATATGAAGGGTAATTTCAACCAGGTTATGGATATGGGTCCACCTGGCATGGGGCCTCCACCACCGAACATGGGACCTCCTGGCATGGGACATGGGCCTTGGGATGGACAAGGTCCACCCGGACCACCTGGGCCTCCTCCAGGTTGGGTGAGGCAAAGTCGACCAGATGGGCCTCCGGGCTGGGAGGATCATGGAGACAACAATGATGAAGATGATGGGGATGATGAAGATAAGCCCCCATTATCACCGTCCTCACTGCCATCATTATTGACAATGAAAATTGACACCCCTGAAGAATTTAGATTAAAGACGGCTCCAATGGGAGGTGTAGTTCTTCCAAAGGCACTTGAAGAAGCTCTTGCATACAAGGACCAGAGACAGGCTGCCCTGGGTGACGGGGAAGATGAACAGGACCCACGTATGATAACATAATATTATAATATTAGTTTAGTGATGCACTGACTGGACTTCAATCTATTGTATCTTATTGTAGAGGACTAGCAAACAAGCTTGCAGGCCACTTGATATTAGTCACAATTAGGTTTGAAGTCCTGTTACAGATTGTACATGTACAGATGTATAGAATGCTTCCTGTCTAGTGTATTCTGCCTCATGACAGACTGAAACACAGCAGCGCTCACACTACTGTTTTACTGCATAAATAGGTGATGCTGTGGTCCAGCTGTAGGCAAGTCTGCAACATAAAACTACCACCAACAAACATTTTAAACATGCACTATTATATAGATGTAGGTTGAGCATTTACCTTATACTTCAAATAATAGTATTCATGTTTACTTTAACTATATTTTGAAAATATACCTGCTTAACCTCTGCACCTATTTCTGTAAAGTAGCAGTGTAAGAACTGCTGTGTTTCAGTTTGAAGGGTGTAGTTAGGCAGAATAGGAAGCATTCCAACTAAGTCTCCAGGAGTAGTAATGACATACAATCTCAGATAGGTCTTCCATCCTAGGTGAGGTTTGATGTGGATGTCCATGGGTGGCAGTTACCACTTAACATCAGGTGGCCTGTATGCTCGTTTGTTATTCCGTTTGAATAAAAAAGTCTTGAAATATTAAGCTTCCAATTTATTGGACTTATATTATCGTCAAAGTAATATTATATTCTCTTGAAAGATAATAATATGATCTATAAGTTCTGCAATAGAGTTAACAATATTAATGATTCAAGGGTTATGTAAGCATGATACAATATTGTTAACTCTATTTCCAGGACTTATTTTGATCGAAGGGTCAATTGTAAAGCAGAATATACTAAACCATCTCCAATACTGCTGCTGCTAGCAAATATTAAGTGTTTACTGGTTATTTTTATATCTACTATTATCATATGGGCTATTGTTTAAGAATCTAAACCTATTGCTTCAGTGGGCCAGGGTTTGAAGCCAGGCATACACCTCTCATGTTTCAATTTTATTTACATATAAGAAGTTAAATCACAGTCAACAAAAACATTTTGAGGGAATACAACTACATTTAACCTCACTAATCTCACTTTGGCAGTATGGTACACTGTGGCATAAACTCTCTCATCTCATCATCAAAGAGGACAGCTTGCCTATCTGTGGGACAATAATGAGTTGATCCATTGAGTTGAGTTGACCCAAACAATCCATGTTGCATTATTTTTCAGAAAATGAAGTAGAACTTGAAGCACCACCAGCACCTGTGATAAGTACAGAGTATGATGCAGAGGAAGATGACGGAGAATCAGATGACGACAACACTCCTGAAGCACCACTGCCACCTATTATATCAAAACAAGAGGTAATCACTGATAAATTAGAGTAGAATGCAAGTAGTAGCCTTTGACACATTGCAAAGAGTCTTCAAATTGATATTAAAACAAGAAAGTTAAGGGGCATTCCACATAACTTACAAATAATATACTTGGTATTTCTAAGTCTGTGAACTTGCTGACAGAATATTATTATTTACTTCACAAATTCTCAGACTCAAGCAAGCAAGGCAAGCAAGAATAAGCGCAAGAAGAAAAAGAAGAAAGCAGCAAAACAGAAAAGAAATGAATCAAAGAAGGACCAGAAAAAGGAAATTCAGAGTGAATCAAAAAAATCTAGCGATAAGGAGAATGAAAAGGAAGCTGATATTGAGTGAGTGGATTTTACAAATTGTACTTCAGTTTTTATGCTTGTACCAAATTATGACTGAAGTTATGACAAAGATTGCTGCTATATTGAGACAACAGCTAAAACATGTTAATATTAAACACTCTTTATTTCTTGTGAATTGTACTACTTTACTTTCAGGTATATACAGGAAAGCATTCAATTCCATGAACTGGAGCCTATGTACAGGCAGTTTCATCGAATACTAGAGGCTTTTAAGATATCGGAAAAGAAGGAGGAAGTGATCAAAGAGGAGCCTGGTAAAGATGTGATAAAAACTAGTACCAAACCACAGGAGAAAATCACAGATCAGTTTGCTGCAGATGAAGAGGCTGTAGAGGTAACTTCTTGTTTTCTCTGTTACTAACTTAATCTTTTTGGTAGAATTCGGTATAAAACACTAACAATTCTGGACATTTGCACTGTTGAGTAAACATTCTTTTTGATATTCATAGTCAGTATTTATATCACTGGCCTCCACAAATATACTTGTTTTTTTTTATTTATAGACATTTAATGTTTGTTTCATTATATGTGTGTTACTACCACTAAATTAAGCAACACGATAGAAGCCACAAATTTTGACATATGGCAATAAAACTTGGCAAAAAAAACTGATGTCCAATAATCTTTTGAAAATTTATTGAAAATGAGTCAAATCTGAAACATCGTTTTTAAAAACACAGCAGTTCTCATACTGCTGCTTTACGGCAAAAAATTAGTACAGCGGTAGCGCGGCAGCAGGCGAGTCTTCGATATTCCTACCATATATTTTTTTTATAGAAACATGCAGCAGATGAAAAGGAACGTTTATCAAAACGCAAGCTAAAGAAGCTTTCCCGGCTATCGGTCGCGGAGCTGAAGCAGCTGGTGTCGCGGCCGGACGTGGTGGAGATGTACGACGTGACCGCCCGCGACCCCAAGCTGCTGGTGCAGCTCAAGGCGCACCGGAACACCGTGCAGGTGCCGCGCCACTGGTGCTACAAGCGCAAGGTGAGTACAGTCATGTAGGTAGCTGGACTCGGCTGAGGCAGCTGGTGCCGCGGCCGGACGTGGTGGAGATGTACGACGTGCGGCGGCATCACCGCTGCACCTATTTCTGCCATAATGCAGCAGTGTGAGTACTGCTGTGTTTCAGTTTGAAGGGTGTAGTTAGGCAGAAGACAACGCATCCACACACAACCTCAGGTGTGGTTGTCCATAGACCACTTAACATAAGGTGGCCTGCATGCTCGTTTGCTATTATGTTTATATATAAAAAAATATAAATCGTACAATGGTCAACATGACGGTCTGTTTTAATTATGGATTGATTAGTTTTTGATCTGGGTGTACGTGTTGTATATGTGCATGAGTTTGAGCGGTAATTTTAATTATGAATTGATTAATTTCTGGTCGGGGTGTATGCGTTGTTGTCTTTATGCCCATGAGTATGAAAGGTAATTTGGTCTCCTCCAGTATTTGCAAGGCAAGCGCGGTATCGAGAAGCCGCCGTTCGACCTACCGGACTTCATCAAGAAGACGGGCATCATGGAGATGCGCGCGTCGCTGCAGGACAAGGAGGAGACCAAGACCCTGAAGGCCAAGATGCGCGAGCGCACCAGGCCGAAGCTCGGCAAGATCGACATCGACTACCAGAAACTGCACGACGCTTTCTTCAAGTAAGTTCTTAATGAGGGATGAGCTTTTACTTTTGTAGAGATAAAGCCTTATCTTTCTGCCGTAAAGCAGGAGTGTGAGCTCGGCTGTATTTCTGATCGAAGAGTGCTGTTGCACTGATACATGAGGCATTCGTCTTACCTTACCTTACCTCATCAAACCATTTTTGTTCCACTGCAGGGCACGGATCTCTTCTCAGAAAATCGTCACGCTGTTTACCTTACCCGTTAAAGCAAGTGATAATTTATTTGTAATATGCACATCATTCCAAAAAAATTCAGATGCGTCCTGGGATTCAAACCCCGACCACCGTAGCTTGTGGTCGAGGTCCTTAATCAATAGGCTATCATTGCACTTAATTTCTATGATGGCACAGGCAAGATGGCA
>DWKW01000444.1:0-16863 GCA_018250115.1 Doberes anticus | reverse complement strand
GAGTGCCAGGATTTGAACCCTGACCCACCAGAGCTGAAAGTCAAGATCCATAACTAGCCTATCGCTCAAAAAATATAACAACCTCTGCTTAACCACCTTGATTGACTCGTATCGTAGCGAATAGAACATACAACTCTAAATTACTTTTAGCTTAGACACGGAGGTGTGAGAAATTTTTCATTACTAGCCACCACAAGGTTTCTCAAGCCGCATAAAATTTGATGTTAGTCGAGTCACATACGGCACCACCGCTGCACCTTTTTCTGCATAAAGCAGCAGGGTCAGCAATGCTGTGTTTCGATTTGAAGGTTGTTAGGGGGCATTCCAATTTAGTCCTCGGAAGAAGAAACGCATCCACGTACAAACCTAAATAGGACTTCGGATCTACCTATGATTGGATGTAGATATCCATGGACTGCGGGAACCACTTAATATCAGGTGGCCTGCATGCATCATGGCAAACGAGCGTTTACTATTCCGTTAATTAAAAAAATATTTTTAAAAATACCCTCCATATATCCATAAATTTTTCTATACTTATCTATTCATTATAAAAAATACAATAAAAAAAGTAATCATTCTTTAGTTTCTTATTCAACCAACTCACATTACTGAGAGAAGAACGAATAGAAATAAATTTCGGATTCACAGCCATAAAGTGAATGAAATGGTGTATTAGTGACCGAGCAATAAATTAAACATTTATAGTAATATTAAAGATCAGTAAAAACTCAATAAACGGAAGAGGTTGTAACACTATAAAATGTATTGTGAAACTCGGATCTTGTAACTTTGACAATGGGTACGGATGGCAACAAAGCCTCTGCGGTATCATCTGTCTAATCCGTCTCAAGTCTTGTTATAAAAATGAAATAGGCTTAGAACAAAAAGTGATATGTTTGACCCGTCCCGTTTTAATAATGAGTCAATTTAATAATGGGACACATTGGATACGTTTACGATTACTTTAAGTTTACTTAACATTTTCATCAAGGAATTACTCAGTAATACCTTTTTTATATTTGAACAGAATAGCAAACGAGCAAGCACGTCACCTGATGTTAAGCGGTCACTGCAGCCCATGAACATCCACACCAAACCTCAACTAGAACGGAAGTCCTATCTAAGTTGTATGTTGGTTGGCGTTGGTACTCCCGACGACTAATATCTTACCAGATACTTAATAACTTCGACATAATACTCTACCACTATCGAGGTAGTCTAGTCCTAGACGCGATCAGTTTTCAATTTCAATCGAAATTACTTTTATGCGCAACTGATTTTGTTAATCCAAGTGATTTTTCCTTTTCATATTTTGGGAAAAATCCTAGTATGAAACAAATAACTTAGTAAACAGTTTATTTAATTAAATAAATAACATTATTCAAAATGATGTCTTTGACGTTCGGTTTAAAATACAAGAAAATAATGTTCCAGTGCGCACCCTAATCCAGCGTTTCTAAGGCTTTGGCGCCGCTTAGCCAGCGGAACATGCTGCGGCCACTAATCCGAACAATAACCACACGAAGTAGATTATGCGAAAAATAAGCGACATGTGAAACTACCCTTACTTAAATTACAGGAATAATTTTAGTTCGTAAAAACAATATAGGTTCTGTTTTCTAAATTACAGATAAAAACAACATTGAAGTACGTTCGCATCAATAGTCATCAATCGAAGATAGTCTTTTGTATTATTTTCAAGGATTCTGAGATTATGAGAGAAATTATAATTATGAGGTTAAGAAATCCGACCTCATACTCTACTACTACTAAAACGTCGTGAGGTAACCTGCATGCTCGAGGGTTCTTAATAATGTTCTTCGTGGTATGTGAAGTTTACCAATGTTCACATGGACAGCGTGGTGGACGATGGTCTAACGCCATTCATCTCTGAAAGAGATCCGAGTTTAGTAGTCTAAGGGTTATAGGTTAATGATGAATGAACGAATGATTCAGATTGAAACTAAAAAAGATTCACTCCTAATGTCACCTTCATGGCCATGACACGCGGAGGTAGATAATTATTTTGGATGCTATTATTACTATTCTAGATACATTCTATTGGTACCTCAAAGCTGAATCTATATTCACGCATATGCAGAACCAAATGTTACTTGTGTCCAAATCTATGCCTTTCTCGTACGCTTGTTCACACCTACGGTGCATACTTTTACAGTCGGATTTCCTGTGTCGTGTGTCAGACCAGAAACAGAAATATAAATTGACCATTTATATTTCTGCCTCGCTGGGAGTCGAAACCAGGACCCTACGGCATACTTGCACGTTAATCATTTCGCCATGCTAGTCGTCAGTCATGAGCAGAAGGAAGCAAGCAGAAGCAGGATGAGAACTGCTGTGTTACGGTTTTACTGGTATCGCTATCCAGAATACACTGGGCAGAGGGCATTCCTCCAACCAACTTGGTCCTCAAGAAAGCAAAGCCGCCACTTACGACTTCAGATAGGACTTCGCAACTATTTAAGGTTGGATGTAAATGTCTAACAGGCTTTGAGTGACAACTTAACATCAAGTGGCTTAAATGATCGTTTGTTAAAAAAAGAGCGTTTTGTTATCTACTTATTCTGATTATGTCGTAAAATGTTCTAATTTGTGAATAACAAAACAACAACTTTATCGTGGAATAATAAACGAACTAATGAGGAAGTAATATGAACAGGAAGAACAACCACAGAAAAGCCATTCAACGCATAAATCAAATACGTCAATTTTTTAATACATTCTAAAATACAAATGAGCTAAGACTTAATCAAAGCAAATATTAATGATTTATCGATTTCATTCAAAGTTTGATTGTTAAAATTTTATTTACCGCTTTATAAGCACACTACAACAGCGATAGACTAGTAGTTAAGAACTGCAACTTGCCGCTCCAGCGGATCGCGGATCGAATCCCAGTACGCATCTCTAATTTTCGAAGTCTTTGTGTAGTCCATATAGTTCTGTGTTGCAGTGCGATTCTTCAATAAAGTTTTACTACATACATTCAATTCGGTAGTAGTACGATACAAAAATGATGTAGGTGGAATTATGTCATGAAGTTCATCCGAGCACTCACCGAAGTACATATGACAGAGGACACAGAGAGAACCTATGTCTCTCCTAAGGCTAAGGTGCTCTAACTTACCCGAGACTCTGAGATCGTTGAAAAATCGAATAACTCGGCGCTGCACGCAATCAAGAGGACTTATTTGGTAAGCCGGTGCACCCGCCCAGAGGTGAAAGGTTTTAAATAAAATAAATAAATAAAAATAAAGCAGTACTCCATGTGTGGCCTCACTTTATATAGGAGGAGACGCTACTTTGGGGTGAAGTACTGCTTCGCCCTGTTCGTGTCCTGAACTAGCTTCCTTGCGGCTAATTTTGCCTTTTTAACCAAATCGCTGGAGGTATCGATGCCCAAAAGGTCAAGGTTCTTCCGTATGGTATGTATGTATGAGAGGTCTCCGTAATATTATAAAAGACGTGTAAATTTCACCAATCTCACTTGGCCATTGTAGACCCCTTCCCATTTCTGAGAAAAGACCCGTGCCCAGAAGCGGTACAAGTCTGGATCGATGATGAAGCTTACTAAACTCATATTATCGTAACACTTCCATTACTAGTCATCTTCGAACATAAAACACCACGTTGCATCATAACCGACCACTCATATAATGGTAATATCGAAAACTCACGAACTTTCATACCAATAAAACAATATAAAAACGTATTGACAATAATTTATTCAATACATGCTCTCTGTGTAACGTGGATCCGAGATAGTACATCGAGCAAGGAATAAAGGCGTTTATTGACTTCAAATAGGGTCTATAGAAGTTACAAATAAAATACATTCCATTTTAGGGTTCAATTGGGCGCCAACGGTGAAGCTCACTAAAATAAAAAGTAACTAATCACTTTGGTAGCGAGATTTCACCTCTCCAAAACTACACGCGTTTTAATGTACTCATTTTAATATTGAACTTTCCACGTTCCTTACTAATTTAATTTTGAAATTGAATAAGGCGCTCCATTCTTACATTCATGTCGGCCATGCGTTACGGCGTTTACCGGAAATCTCGATGGGAAGCCGGTGGGCGTCAGTAATCTAGTGATTACAAGGGAATTATCATCCGTCGAACCAAAGAAAGTGTACATAACTTTTCTATAAATACATAATTTGCTCGATTCTTTATTCATACGTTTGTTTGTTCAACGTTTATCGCGTGAAATATTTGTATAGATTCCGACGAATAATCTCGCTTTATATCTCGGATTATGTGCCTCAGCGGAGATCAGTGGAATTTATCTCGAGTTATTAATTTTATTCGCTTCGTGTTGATTTCGAAATTAATACTGATTTCATTGACATTCATCTTTGTAATGAAAGGTGAACTACGAAAGTAGAATTTTTATTATTACTTATTAATAAATGTATAAGTAACTATTGCATAAATATAAAATTTAGAAAACTTTGTTTGAGTGTAATTTAATTTTTTTTAACTGCTGAATATGTACCTACATATGTATATGACCAGACAAATTGTTTATTAGTAGTTTTGAAACAAGCCATAATTATCCTATACTTTCTATTGTGTCGAATTTAATCATACCTATTAGCATTTGTTTTATTAACCTAGACGTTTTTTTTTATGTAGAACATCAAACAAGTCGCTTCCTTGTGCAGTTCAAGGCAAGCTTGAAGATGCGCTCGCGAGTCATCGCTCCTTCAAGTGTTGACACTCGATTGTTTGTTCTTCCACAAAGTCACATTACAGTTGCACAGACTAATTACATACAAATAAAGTCTCTTTACATACTGCCTCCTGGACGATGGCGGAGTTTATGATTATTGTTACTCGGTACGGGCATGCAAAACAATGCAATGTTTGGAATAAATAAGGTGAAATAATAGTACAATTTTAGTTAACTCTGGTCGTACCTAACCGAAATTGAACTACGACAATACCTAAGAAGTGTAATTATGACTTCCTTTCAGTGGTAGTAAAGTTTAAGCGAAACAAATGATTTAAGCCTAAAACTGGTAAGTAAAAGCAATAGACCAGAAAAGCGTTTGCTTTTTCTCTCTTCAAATGGCAAGTCATTGCGATCTAATTACTACATACGTATATACCTACTGCATACACTTACTACAGAAATCTCAAACTCAAGCATTTCTTCGTTACCAGCAAATCTTTCATAAAGTAGTTGATAATGATGAATTTCATTGATAACGTACTCATTACTATCAGCAATTGACATTCCAGAGTAAAAGTGGGTAACACAGAAATCTATATTGTACTAAGTACGTACTAAAGTACTAAGTACTAAATAAAATTTGAATAACGAAACGGTAAAAAGGCTTTAACTATAAAGTTGTGCGGTAACCACTCAATATCAGGTAGTACGCATATTTCTATATATATTTCCTATAATATACTAAAAAAAATTTTGGACGTCCAAGTTGTCTTACTTCATTTATCATGGTCCTTTTAAATTATTTCTTATCATTCGCTCTCATGGTCACAATAGAGACTCAGAACATTTTACCAGCGTCCTTATGGCTCTTGAAGTCGAAACTACTCGGGCTTTCTTAAATAAAATGCGTAAGACAAGCCTTTGCGCTTTCTAGTAAAACGCCTAATTTTCTTACGTCTTTGAAGCTTTAAATATTTATTCGCTTTATTTATGAATAAGATAGAATTTTGGACATCAGACAAGTGTTTGCAATAGCGTATGTTAAACGCAATCACAAGTTACTCGTGACAAACAACGTTCGTATGACACCGTAATATTTTTCATTATTCGTGTGTTCAGAATAACAGGTATACATGATGTAAAGCGACATATGCACTATCCCTCTTAATGCATTTTGCGCTGTGTCCGATGTAAAACAAGAAAATAACAGAAACAGGTAAAAATCGTACGATATTACTCCATTGTCTACGCAACCGCAGTATGTGTCGAGACGTGGATGTAGTAAACTGAAAACGGTACGAGAGTAAAGTACTTTGTTCTTAATGCAAGGATGTCTTCGATAAACATATTTTGTGCTCAAATCTGCATTAAGTTTATTTCCACGTCGACGAACACCGTGTTTACTGCGTCCAACACATTTCCTTACAAATTGTTATCGGAAATAAACGACTGGAGTAAAGTTGTTTCTCCGGGAAATCCTTGTTTCGCAACAGAAGGTATGTCGAGCACATAGTCGGTTGTCGACTAGATGTTATAGGTTCCGATAACTACGAACGGCAGTAATTCTTCTAATAATTTCCTTTTAGATAGCCGTATTCTCTAGAACAAAATGTTTTAAAAAAGTTCAGTAACATTGGTATTGGAATCTGGTAAGAAGTTGTTACATCCACCTTATAACTCTACCACAAATTACAAAGGGATAGTCGATATTTTCAATCATCTACAATTACAGGATGTAAATACATAATTTTGATCTCATTTTTGTAAATTTTTTGGGCCTTTGATTTAAATGTAGTGCAGTTGACATTCGTTTAAGCGCTTTTGTTTGGTTTTAGTTGATATTATTTTAATTTTTAATGATGGTAGTCTTATGTCAAAGGATCGCCTATGGCCGCACCACCGCACCCCTATATCCATCGTAATACAACAGTGTGCATGTGTTGCACTTTGAAGGGCGTAGTTACGTAGAATACAGTGGACCAGAGGCATTCCAACTCACTCCTTAGGAATAGCAACGGAACCGCGTACAACCTCAGATAGGTTATATTTTATATCTATACCACATTACACACACTTACCACATATCATCAGATGGCCTGCATGCTCGTTCGCTGCATCTATAATACAATTTTTTTAAATTGCTGATTTTTCTTCAACATATGTTTACACGCATGTTATGTCTCAACATGTTCCGGCTCGAGTTCGCTCCGGTTTTGCCAGTCACGCACTCGACGTAGAATATGAACACTGCATTAAACTGTTATTTGCTAGCGTTTGCTGCCGACTTAGCTTATACTCTATACTAATAGCTCAATAAAAGTAATAAAGCTTAAACACTCGTAGCCTCATATTTTTTTTTCCTGTATCGTGGGTGCCATGAACATACAAAGATAATAACATATACGAGTACACCCAGACCGGAAACAAAAAACTAAATTCCTTAAAATAAAACATCTTCTCATCCACTGTTTTAGGTTAACATTTCTTCTTTTTACCTTATTTATCTCATTTCTCCTTCCGTTTTTGAATATACTTGTTTTTTTTACTACATCATAAGTAATAGATATTTAATAATTTCTTATTCTAATTTCTGGAATTATTCTTCAACTCTGTTTGATTTTCAACAATTATTATATAAATTAAACCTAAAAAAATTAGGGACTTTATTTAAGAACTCAAACGAATTATGAAAATGTGGCTTAGAATATAATGTTCGTAACTAATTACTTAGAAGATCAACTTAGCGTCTATAAGATCACTGTTTAATTAAACGATGGTGAAAGTGCAATTAAAGTAAGCTTCATCTTATTGATTTTTATGATGAGATGAAAGATAATGATAAGATTTACGATATAATGTTAATATAAAAATTATGTTTTATTCATGTTATCTCACTACTGTTCAATATAGTATTTTGTAAGAAGGAAAACATATTAAGAAGTTAAATAAATTCTTCTCAGAGATTGGCCTTTAACTCGTTCTTCCCATTGCTGAACACAAACCTCTGCTCCATGGTCCATGTTTAGATTGCACTTATCTTAAATAATCATAAAGCAAATAGAAATATTTAAAATAATAAATAACATAAATAAGTAGTATGGATAGCATAACATACATAAATGTTTTTTATTATTTTAGTTTAATTTTCTTGAAACATGCAAGCCTATGATAACCTTAAATATTTCAACACTCTCAAACATGTAGTTTTTTACAAAACCAATGTATGTATTAATGGAATGAGTATTTTTAGTTCCAACAGGCGTTATAAAGCACAGATGGAATTTTCAAGAGAACTTTTCTGCGAGGTAATGAAAATACGTAACCGAGCGTAGCGACTTCTACGTGACTCTACATTTAACTATTTTCGTTTAGAACTGAAAATAAAGTACATTTACTGTATTTCTGAACGAGGTACTTGTTTCACTACGTAATGTTGTGCGAATAAAATTAAAACACTAACTGTGTTTTGAATAAGTGTTAAAAACTGCTACAACAAAATAAAACTCATTTCCTTTTTTGTAAATATAATGTAACCTGACAAACAGGCAGACAGGCCACCTGTGGTCACCTTCGCCTATGGACACAAGCTATACCAGGGGTTTCGCCAGTGCGTTGCCGGCCTTTTAGGAGGGCTTTTTAGCGTCTTGAAGAACCCCATGTCATAGCGCCCCGGGAATGCCAAATAGTTGATCTAAAATATCAACTAATACGTACATAAAATGTATAAAACAGTTTGAAGCAACAATCAAATTTACAGTCGAAATAAATTGTTTGTTGTGTTCTGTAGAATGTTCATTAATACAATGACATAGGTACAACCACTGGACTGTAATTGCCGACTAATCGGTGGTGCCAACCATACTTTCATACTTAATGGTATGGTTCTATAATGTTAAGATGTATATTTCAAAAAAAAAAAATTTTCTACCTAGCGTTCTCGGTGGGTCAAGTACATGCTTACATGCTTTCCCCAGAAAGTCGATATCAGCACTATGACACGGAAAAACATGAGGAAACTTGCAGAAGTGTGTACCTACTTTCAGATTAAACTGCAATTTATGTACTGATCACGTTCCGATTACCCGTAAACAACCGCTTGGTTTTAAAAACAACAATATGTTGATGTTCTTATGAGTTTCTAAATTTAATTATATTGAACATACAATTTTGTTTTTTTTTTCAGTGATCAGATTCAGAGTCAGCTTATAAAGGAAAATTATTTACAAAATTAGGTGAATAGGAGAGATGGCTTATCAATACACTGGTATGAATTTAGATCGACCGTGTTTTCAATCCTTGCAGCGCAACTTACACTGAAGCCTATGGACGTTCTCATCCAACATTAAAAAAGCAAATATCCTATTTATTTATTATTTATTTTTATTATATTGCTATTTCTGAAGACTAAGTTAGAACACTTTCTGCCAGTGCAGTTTGCCTAACCACACCTAATGGGTGTGGTTAGGCCCCACACATTCCCCACATTCGAAACACAGCGAATACTGCTACTTTACGGCAGATAAAGGTGCTGTAGTGGAGCCGTCACATGTGAGGCTTTGATATACGACCGTCTACCGCCATCGTTTTTCCTTAAAAATATGAAGCGTCTAAGGTTTAAGGTTATATGTTAACCAGGAAGTATCAAATTAACTAATGTTTGTTTTGTCATGGTTTGACAAATTGACATTTTATAAACTACTTGTCTTTAAATATTTAAAAAATGCGTCACTCACTATGAACGTATGTAGGCTCTTACGTCACAAATTATGTTTTTCACATTTAAGGAATAATTAACGTTTCAATAAGTTTTTTTTATGTTATTAAATGATCACTGCAGATCGTGTAATGTCGTATGTATGAACTGAGGTCGTTTATGGTTGCGTTGCTACATATTATGACAAAGCTGGCCTTCTTCTGGCCAAAAATGCCTTCTGTCCAGTGCATTCTGTCTAACTACACCCTTCAAACAGAAACTCAACAGAGCTCGCACTTTAAAGCTGAGGTTACAGTTTATTTGTTCTAAATATCTTAATTCAATTCAATTCGATTAACAAAACGTATTTGCAGAATACTAATAACGGTTGCAAATCTTATCTTAACCTATAGGGTATTCAAATTATTCACATTAGCTCCGAGTATCCAATACAATCTTAACGAAAAGGTTAGAACAACTAGCTAGTGCCCCGACCTCACAAATTAAAATGAAGCTATCCATAAGTTCTTCTTTTGTCTCTTTGCTTCTGTATGTAAAAAAAATAGGTATTGTGTTCCCCCCCTGAAATTTAAGACCAAAGGTAAAAAAAGGTCTTCAAGGTTCAGACACGTCCATTGGTTGCAAAGGCCATTGAAAATCAGTTGAAATACATGTTCATTTACTTCTGTTTTTTTTTATCGGTTGTTTATCGTGTTCTTCTTATTTTTATGCGCCTGCATACTTTCAAAGCCTACATACAAATAGGTAATGGATTACATCGAAAACGCGGACGGAATTTCGTAGTGATTTAATTGCGTTTTTTTGTTCAATCACGTACATTTTATAGTACTTTCCTATCGGCCGCCGTGTTTGTAGCTATTTCAGCTCACAAAGGTTCGTTAATTCACCTTTATGATGCAGTGTATAAAATTGAAAATTCATTGACACCTGAGCGCAACAACTGTAGATTGTCGATAATGATATAAGGCATCCCACTGATACCTTTGTCACTTTTACTTGAATACATTATGTATGGAGATACTTTTGTTAGTTTTGTGACAATCGCATTCTTGTATCCCAAATTCAGTTCTATTTTAATTCTATAGTGGTAAAGGTGAAAAACGTCGCATATTGCGAATTCCCTGAACTGTTCTCATGTGTCAATACTGAGGGAATTATGTTACATCTGGAACGCTTCCCGCGCCTTTCCAGCATTCGCCTTCACCGAATACTTAAGTGCTTCCGTCACACGAATAAACAATAACAGCCTTCAAAAATTAATGGTGGCTGGAAATGTTGAAGGCACGCGACCGAGACGGAAAGAAAGCAGTCAGAAAAGATAAATGGTCAGATCAGGTATCCGACCAACTGCAGATTCATCAGCACGGCACTACATCAAGCTACCGTACCAAGCGGAGGAAAACGATCTATCGAAGCAGTCACGATCCTCAGTCGCGAAGAACCGACCGAAGATAGAGAAGAATAGCTAAAACGTAATTACCAAAAAAATCAGTATAAAGTGGTCACTGCAGTCCGTAGTTTGCAGTCGTTACCGGTAATTTCTAAATATTTCATACAAACAATATTTTTTTGGTTGTGCAGGTACATTTATTGCCATGGTAAGATTCAGATTTAGTAATATTTAGATATTTAATTATGTACTTACAAGTATGTTAATTCACAATAAAGTTATTACACATTTTTTTTTCTTTACAACATTTATGAAAGGGACAAATTCCAAACCCACGCGTTTTCGTCCCTTTCGCATATTGTAAATGTTAAATAAATAAATATAAAGCACTTGACAATTGTTATTAAATAAACACTTAGAGATATGGGAAGGAAATCAGTTGACTTTGCCTGTTGTTGCGTAGATAAATTAACAATTTGCGTAGTTAATGAACCACGTGTTATCAATCTAACCTAATCAGTTTATCAATACATATCTACAGAAGCTACAAAGTGGGGGATCAGATGAAAATGATGAATATGTTCAGCTCAATTGAAAATCAATTAAACCTATTGTATATAATATATAGTACATTGCAATTTGTCGCTACCCAACTAGACATGTTGCTACTTATGGTTCTAAGTTAAATTGTCAATTTAATATTTATTTGTTTATTTAGCTTTTATTGTACGAATTTACAATAGTGGCACTTAATTCCCAATGACATTCTCTACTACGTGTTTTTATAATAAATTTAGGCAGTTATTACGTCTTTTTTACTAATGTATTTAAATTATTATCTCACAATCAATGTGAACTTTATCCATAAAGTAGTTTTTGCTAAAAAGTCAGTCAGGATAGTTAGAAGTCGATCGAAGCAGGATTTTTTTAAAATCACAAACTGCTCTATTGAAAATAAAAAGCATGAAAGAACATAGCAATTATTACATAAGGCCAATAACCCTATAAAGCATGAGCTACCACAGAAATCATGCGTTATGGCGAAGACGAACAATAAAATGGGCCACAGTGCTCGCCGCCAATCTGTACACGAATAAAATTTAATATCAACCACTCGTATGATATAGTTCTATGAATTCCCATATTAACGCCTTTTTATCGCAGCGCCCGTTAGGTAACGTTAGCGGCGACGTAAAGAGTGCAAAAATAGTGTAAAAATTATGACTAGAGTAACTGATATAATATTTATGAAATCATGAATTTTAAAACTGTCGAGAATATACATTTTTTTTTAGTGGTAATAGAATAGCAAATGAGCATACAGGCCATCTGACAGCCCATGGACATCCACATCAAACCCCAAATTAGACGGATGTCCTATCTGAGGTCATATGTGGATGCGTTGCCACTCATGAGGACTAAGTTGGAGTGCCTCTTGTCCGGTAGGCACCGGACCCTTCAAACCGAAACACAGTAGTTCACACACTGCTGCTTCACGGCAGAAATAGGTATGGCGGTGGTGCCGCCGCAGGCGATCCTTCGACATAAGACTCTACCACCATCAAAGTCATTTGTTTATTTAGTGTCGTTTATGGAAAAAAATAAAGATCTATTCAATGTGAACAGAATTTATAACTAAATAATTATTCGAAGGTGTTACAAATGAATCAGTGTATAGACCCCCCAAATCGGTCATAAATTGATAAACGCTTAATAGATGTACCTACAGCGATGCCCGTATTCATCACACACCAATCACACGATCCCCCAGCGCAGTCCATGCAAAATGTCCGACCATTACACCCCAAATAAATAGGAAACGAATAAATTCCCAACGAAATTGCTCCATTTCCGAGCAAAACAGACGACTCAATTCGTTACGGAGTGGACAAATTGTCGGTTAATTATCTACAAATTGCATGCCGAATGCAACTGCAACTGAACTATAAATCCTGTGCGACAAGGATCATTATTCAATAAATTCTACGTACGGCATGAAAAAGCTAAGCGTATAATCCGACAGTTGCCATTCACTATTAGAACCAAATACCAAAATATAGAAAGGGATGGAGCCCCATTGTGGTCAAATGATTTTATAACAAAATTCAAAAACATAATAGCAAATAATTCGTCCAAATGCCAGCTTTCGCCATCTGCCTGTGGGTTCGTAAAGGAATATTTTTGCCACGTGTCCCTGGTTCAATGGCAATAAATTGTATTAGTCCCGATTATTGCCACAATAGGTGTCAAATGGACGATAATTCACATATGATGCGGTGAGTTGGCGGGACACCGCTCGCTAATTTTCCGATCCAGTGAGATCGTTTTTGTGGGCGCTTCGAAATTACAATGAATGCGGTTTCTCTGCATGTTTCTCTGTAGTAGGTAAATTTTATATTGGTGCAAGAAAATTCGAAGCGAGATTTTTGTCATAAGTGATGTACTTATACTTATTATGGAAAAAGTTTATTTTATCTCTGTAATAAAATAGCCGACGACGGCCCCTATGGTCACCAATGTGCCGGTTCAACTGGAATTATCCACACATAATGGTATCTTTTCGAGCGAAACAAAAATTTGAATGATTAGATTTGAAAAATAAAATTTCTGTTTCTGATGTGGCGTATTTTCTAATTCCATTTAGTTTCCAAGATACAAGGAATCCTAGAGTTAGAAATAACGCTTTTTACAGCGTGATTTTTTTAATAACGCTTTATCTTAATTACCACAGAGAAGGGTTCCCTGCATGATGAGTGTCGTGGACGTACACAAACTTGCCTAAAGGAAAAATCTAAATATCCAGATAATTGCCCAGCTGAGAATTAAAGCCCTGTTGATAGACCTCTTCGTAGTAGAACGTAGAAGAGTTCCCTTCATAAATTTGTTGTTTGCATTTCATTCTACCTATCCCGTAGCTACGAGGTCATCATTTACATAGTTAATACATACTCCGACATAAAGCTGACTTAAACATTGTTTTTATTGATTTAGGCAGATGTGCGATCACTGCCATAAATTAAACAAATACATTTCGACATTAAAGTGTTCGAAGTTTACACAAACCATCCTACTTTTTGTAATGTTGATCGAAGGAATCGACGCGTCGCCTACGCTAATACAACACAATTATAAAATTAGCTGCGGAATTAATATAGACTGAGAGCTGAGGGCCATAGCAAACCTCAAATCACGTTATTCATGTACATGGTAATAACAAATTCCGGCAACATAATAACCACAATTTTTGACAGTTCGAGATAAAGTTTGTACGTTAAATGAACAAAAATATTTGTTTATTTTAAAAAATTATCATGGACCATTATTCTTCTGTTTGTAAAATTTTTCAAAATCAAACCAACAAACTGTCATAGCAAAATAACATCTAAGTCACTTGATTAAGTTGTATTTACTCGCCTTAGACAAATACATATGTACATAGATAAAACATAGTCTTATCTGTGGTCGAACGTCGATGCAATGCTATTCCTGAAGACTAAAATTCCCTTTAGTTCTAACAGCACTATTGACCGGTAGCGGAGGCCCCTACTTAGGACCATCATTTGATTTTTAATTGCCAGTTTCTGGAGTTGAATAAATGGATCGTTTTTTACTCAATCATGCAAAAAGTAACGGATAACGGATTTTATTTCAATTTGGTGACTTCAACTCTGGAAAAGGATATAAGTCAGGTTGCACTTAACAAACTTGCTAATCCAAGAAGCTAAGATATAACTTGACCTCTCTGAAGTTCGAGTATGCCCGGAGATACAATTGGAGGTCAATTAAATCAGATCCGCATTTAGCGTATAATCGTTAGTCTTTTTATTTATTTATTATTTTACCTTTTACGAATTCACAATGAGCTGTACTTTATCTCTAAAAAGTAGAATTGTTGTAGAATTTTCTCCAAAATCGGAAACTATACGTTGGTTGATTACCGGAATTCACATCATCATCTCATTACTGTCCCACAACTGGGCACGGATATCTTCTCAGAGATAAAAGGGTTTGAGACATAGTCCAATACGCTAGTCAAGTGTGAAATGGCGTAATTCTTTGAGAATATTTTAAAGAAAAAAAGTGATATTAATTGAACCCCGACTGGAACGGAATGGGACCCGGACTGGAATGACAGATAGATATTTTAAACGGCCTGCATTGCACTGCAGCATGCAGGCCACCTGATGTTAAGTGGTAATGACAGCCCATGGATATCCGCAACCAACCTCAAATAGGTCTGAAGTCTTATTTACATATTTTACATTTCACACCCAATTGATCAAAGTCTATCGTACTAGTCAACTTTATTCGAAAACGATATGATGCTTGTAACGTAAACACTATTTGCATCTCAAAAAAAACCTTGTAATATATACCTATGAACAGACCACATAGCAAACTTTAAGATATATGCGAATAAAATTTTATCGTTACGTATTTAGAGATAAAGTCGAAGTGGCACTTGAAGCGATGTTTGACGTTCATTTTCCCGGCACTTTGTAAACTGTCAATAAGTTGCAAAATAGACACTTTCTGTTTGTTTCAATTTTTATAAACGCTAATGATCCTAAACCTGTCTTATCATGTTGACTAAAGCCCGAAAAGATAATCAATGACTCGGTCTTGACCATTTTAGTAGATAGAGTAGGTAAATTTAACACGATCTTTCGCGAAACATTATTTGTGAAGTACTTACTGTTAACTTTCGAAAAACTTATTGGTAAACTTTGATCGTGTCCAAAAGATACGGGCACATAAAAGACAAGCACATAAAATTTACATTGACTGTCATTACACTGTCATGCTTGCAAAATGTAATCTTATTGTACATATTTTTGAGAATACTGAGACTAACTCGGTTTAGATAGAAAACGATTAAATTATGATTCATAGTTGTTTCTTACTGATACTTTGAGAGTTCGTATCTTCACTTGCCAACTTGCCATATTACTCGCTATTCGCTTACAGTCGAACAAGTCGCAAAATGATGCAATGTGGGCACATGCGGATAAATTTGAAAACTTCAGTTATTGATAGTCTAATGTCTAAAAATAGTGTTATTTGAATTCCTGTTGTCGCTATTTTAAACTAACCAGATGGTTGAGTAAATATATGTTTAAGATCGAATAAGTTATGTACTTAGTATCATTCATTGAATTTTAAATTCAAATTTGATGTTTGATATCAATAATGGTTGTCTCTTTAATAGAATTGGTAACGTTTATATTAAACACTTAAAAAGCAAACTTATCTTTTTCGCCTCTTAACGAGTTATCTATAAATCTTTAGATTCACATAGCAAAGTATTACTTAGGCTACTCTTCTAGAAGGTTGTAGCCAGTTTTGAAGGTTCATAGCTATAAATCGCTGCCGTGCCAAGACGACAGTTAACGGACAAATTAAGCAGTCAATCCAGTTTGTTATTGACAGTTAATGAACCTTCTTGAAGGTTCTTAGGATTCTTAGGCAGATTGAGATTGGTGACCTAATTCCCAGTTACGAGGCTTTGAGGCATACCGCAAAGGTGCCATTGTTGCATTTCTCTAAAAATCCAAGTGTGCTGTGGTAGGATGCCGTGAACGGAACAGAGTATAACATTCTTCATGGGATCAAAAAATATAAATTTTAAGTTCAGCCACTCAACCATATCTTCAATAATCCGGCCAGTAAACTCTTGGTATTTTCCATTGCATTTACATACAATTCATGCTAACAAAAAGAATATAAACAGGTCAGAATGAATATAAAACATAATAAAATGAATGATCCATGATTTCTAAAATATAACTAACAATAAATCTTTGCATCGAATAACATCGCTAATTTTTCAATTGTTTAGTTCGTATAAATTACAAAATGAGCGCAAAAAATGCTCATTGTATGTACCGTACACAAAACATATGATGATAAATATTACGATACATGCCAGACAGCGTGCCGCTCACGTTACTGCCTAATCTGGTTCAACACTACAAAAAACATAACATTCTTTTTTTTTTATCTTAAAAGAGTAGCAAACGAGCATGCAGGCCACCTGATATTAAGTGGTCACTGCAGC
>DWKW01000443.1:0-16863 GCA_018250115.1 Doberes anticus | reverse complement strand
GTTTGTATTAAGTTTTAATACTTTTTATGGTGTGCACAAAAAAAGTATAGGTATTGGATTGTATTGTAATGAAAGTACGATAATATTTTTCTAAATTATTTTATTCCCTCTATCATTCCTTCATTTTTTGATAAACTTATAATATCTTAGCACTATTTACAGTTTGTATAAATTAAAGTAGTAATAGGTATATTTTACAGTACGCTACTATTGTACAACACGCTTTCAAAACTGAAAGACTTGACTACTTCAATGCTACACTTTCAACAAATGAAAGATTTTACAGGAATCCCAAGGCCGTAAGTGAAATAAGAAACAATAAACAATTATTGTCACAAAAATAACAAACAAAATTTCGATATGGTAACAAAACTGATTTTTGAACTTTTGGAAACGATTTATTACAACCAAAAAAAGAAATCAATAATAATAATAATGATGATTGAAGTTGATCTCAAATTTACAACCAATATAAAAACTCAACACCAAGTACCAAACGGGATATTAATTTAGCGTCAGTAAGAAGAGTGCCGCCATCCACACCACAGATTACAAATAACAAATAAATTAAGTTTTAAATTAAATAAATGGCACAGACCAAATTCTACGTTCTTATTCGGTACATGGTGATGCGTAAATATTTATTTAAAATCCGATCGAAATACATACACTATAACGAATTTAAAAAAAATTTCGCTCGTAGATTTTTCGTTTAACCACGATTTTACATAACCAAATACAAATAATATAATCGAAATATCTTTATAATGGAAGCAACTGAACATTGTGCAACAAAAGTACCTACTATCTTCTGCGTAACAACATAATGGCAATCAAGTAATCGCTAAATAACATCGGTGGAGATCACAAATACACGATATACTTTAATTTTATATAAATACAAAATATACATAACTAGACAAATCACCTAACGATACAGCAACAACTTCAATGCAATATACCCATTTATATTGATGTGAAATCGATATGATTACATTAGGCTTAACAGGAATTACGTAATAGTTAACAGAATGATAAATAACTCGATCCGATGGATCGTTCGACGTTCGGAACGGATAATCTAAAAGCCCATTGCTGTCTACGACAAAGATGGTCCATCGTCTCCGTAGATCACATGAACGCGACATCAGTCTCACTTTCTGTCATTACGAACTTTATACGACTACCACAGCAGCGGGATCCTGAACGGAGTATCACAATAGGAACCGAATAAAACTAAATAAAAATCAATTTGTAATAGTAATGATTTTTCGAATCAAACGGCTGCTATCGAGTACAGTTCAAGCTCCCACTTATAAATTAGTGGGGCGGTGGAACGCGGGCCAGCCGCCTCCGCCGCCCGTTCATATAAACACTAAATTAAAATCTCGACAGAGACGTTTATTTGGCTCGGGACACCACTGACCGAAACAGCTGACGCGGCGCGGACCGCGGATATGTCCGATAATATCCGTCATCTGACCTGACGCCTAAGTTTTAACTCACACGGACGACTTTCATCAAAAATTCATAAAAAAATGTATATAGAAAATTCGGGCGACACGCCGTGTCGCAGATGAAATTGTGAGTTAAGGTTTAGCTGCTACGGACGTAGGTGGCGGTGATGAATATGGGGCCGTTGCCAGCACGGCCCTGTCAGGCGGGCGTTCGGGCCGCCATACCCACACGATCAACGTCGATCGATATCAACGATCGATAGAATAATGAGATCAGCCGACGCGTCGTCAGTTAACATATCCAAGCACTCATTGCTTCGTAATCGTATCGATCGACGTTATTTAAAAAAAAATCCGTCAAAGCTGACATCCATTTCACAATAAAAACTAATCATTTGCTTAGTAGATGCAAAGTGTTCGTCTCTCGACGACAACGCCAAGTTAACCTGTGAAACGTGTCGTAAGCTTCGATCGATCGCGTGAGCATGACTCCTTCGCACTCGTCGGTCCTACATCTAAAGACAATCGAGGTCCATGTCCGCGTCCGGTACGAGTCGGTCGTGCTGCGCGGCCGCGCGCGGTGGCAGCTCGTTGCGAGGGTCGCGCGCGAGCCACGGATGGCGGAGTACGGCGCGCGCGCGCAACCTCTCGCCCGCTTCGCGCCTCAGCAGCGACCGGATCAGGCACTTACCCCGCGACGACAGACACTCCGGCACTACGAAGTAGCCCCGCGAGATCTTAGCGAATAGCGACGCGTGCTCTGAGTCGTTGAATGGATACCTGCAACAATTACAAACAAATAAATTACATATATTTTCTACTATTTTATTAGATAATTAAACATTTAATAAATTTATTGTGAATGAAATAAAACTCTCAATCCACTCCAAGCCACCGAAGGTTGGCTGCAAGATAATGCTATTCAGTGCTATCAATGCAGTTCATTCAATCAAAGGTGAGATTTAGTATCTTGTATTGGCTAAAGTAAAACCTACAATATTCGGATTCTGGCATCACATATTAACAGAGAGCTTTAGGGTACACCGTTTAGCTACTGCAATGCGCTTAGATAATAACCAAAGCTAATTACTTAATATGTCCTCCGAAGGACGAAAACCCTTACGACATAAGCAATTAGCCACCAGTGGTCGTACTAAAGGAGCGTATCAATTAATTTAATCAAATGATAGTAAATATAAAGCGACTGACGAGAACGTATCGTTTTAATCTCGGATTGATAAATGAAAACACGGTTAGAATCCCTTCAAAAAATCTTAACGACTTTTAAAAGATAAGCAGTCTCGTTAAAATCGACGTTAGGTCCGATCTTCGGAGATTGCTAGTTTTTACGAAGCCTGACCCGCACTAATGATCGGCGATTCGATTGTCATTCGAAGGCAGATGCAGTCGAAACAAAAAGCCAGGTAAGTACGAAGGAACCCTTCCGGCGACAGGTGAAGGCGGCGATTGCGGCGAAATCCCGAGTTTCGAATTTTAAATTACGGGTGCGCGGAGCCGAAAAAAATAGAAAACAAAGGATCGCGAACGGCAGGTGCAGCGGCCGAGGGCGGCGCGGCCGTGCAACGTCTTCGCCACATGACCGCGGCAGGTGCGCCGAAGATTTCACGAGCCTTCAGTGTATGTGGGTGATATAATTGTTAGCCGTTGGCGCGTAACGGCCGACAGGTGATCATCCCCCGTCGCCAACGGTCGACGCGACCCTTGCGACCTCTAAAAACGGTAAGTCCCACGCTAGCAGGTGAAGACGCCCACCCCACTGCCTTCCATATTATTTATGCACATTTAATTGCGCTTAACCTAATTTTTGTTATACGAGGGAAGATAAATTATGTGACCGGTATGTTAAACTGTGTTTAACCTAGTGAAATTAATATGCACAGGTAGACACGCACCTTCCAACGAGCATGGTGTACAGAATGACGCCGAGCGACCACATATCCGCAGCTCTGCCGGAGTACGTCCGATGGGCCCTCAAGATTTCTGGCGACACGTAGGCGGGACATCCTCTCTTATCTTGAAGCAAGTCCTCTTCGGGATCGTCGAGAACGACTGCGTCCTCTAACGATTCAAGTTTTAACGTCGTTCTGAAACAAATGAAAATCAAAATTAGTTTTGCAATTAACGGGACTACTCGTTTTACAACTGAATAGTCAGAAGCGACTCGGATAAATGATTTTACCGACTCATTGTCGAATCAGACGTATTTGACGCGCTATGACCGGTGACCCGTATGAATCGCGGGCGTTCGTCGTGTTCATATTAAAATATGTGCACATCGCGATCGCCGTTCGACCGTGATGTATCCCTTTGTGCACAAAGCTTTGTCGGGCGCCATCGACGATTCGCATATACCGCTAATTAGTATAACATCACATATTAAAGGGATCTCTCGTTGCAAAACGATGCCCCAGTCCGGCTCGCGTTTCGCTGCATGTGCAACAATAATGTCATGTAAATAATTACACGGCGAACCATAAAGCTGTTCGGTGACGCAATGGGTTTCGTTTCATCACATCACGGGCTTTAGGCGCACCGCGACCTCGTGTTTCACAGCCGCCGCATCGTTTCGAAATGCATTAAATGCACACTTCGAAATAGCACGACGCATGATTCAATACGATCGGATGGGAAGCGATCGCGTCTGAAGCCACCTTTCAGATCCAAGGGAGTGGTTGTTGAACCCTCGCCGTATTCACTGTTTACCCAGTTGAAACGACGCACCATCATATTTACTTTCGACGTGTTTGGTTAACTGCTCCAATACATGGCAATGCACGTACAGTTGCATTCAAAGTTATAGTCGACGCAGTGCACTTTTAATTAAAGAAATAAAAGGCGCGGAGCAAAATAGAGGTTAAGGCGAGGCAGGTGTGCGGTGGGCGGTTCGACATAGTAAATCGACGCACATTAATATATAGGATATTTTTAGCTCGTCTAATAATACTACCAAGGGGGAAAGTTAACTTAAAATGAATTTAAAAGGAGGGCTTCTATTCTCGCTTCTTATTCAGAAATCCATTAAGCCGATGGCGATAACGAAGCCATTAATCTGATGATGGTAAAGTCTTATGTCGGCACCACCGCGGACCTATTTTTGCCGTAAAGCAACAGTGTGAGAACTGTTTTGTTTAGATTTGAAGGATGTAGTTAGGCAGCCGGCACTGGACGGGAGGCATTTTAACGTAGTCCTCGGGAGTAGCAACGCATCCGCACACATCAGGTGTGGATGTCCATGGGCTGCAGAGACCACTTAACATCAGATGGCCTGCATGCTCGCTTTCTATTCTGTTAATATAAAAAAAACCGATACTCGAGACGCCGTACCATCAATGTAGATACGATTACGCACGTGTAAGCTGAAAGTTGAAAGCAATAAATAACAAGTTTGCTCAAAGCGCAGTTACAAAACTCCCAAGTTGCGGTCTCAGCCGTTTGACAAATAGTGCGCTGACGTTGACGAGGCGCGCTTCTCGGGGCCTGCGCCCTCGACGCCGCGCCGTAACGCAACATTAACGCAACGCTGACGCACAGATAATTTGAGACGCGAGATAAGGAGATAGTGATTTATTATTAACACATTTACGAACCGATCGTGACAATACGGAGCGGTTGGCTCTCGCTAAAGGTTGGGAACTCGTAACTTATGGCGCAACTCTAGGTTATCACGCGAAATAACGCGCATGGTCGTCGTCATGTTTAAAAAGATCTAATTTTTAATTCATACCGTTGGGAATCGTACCTTAATCATTGCATAACGTTCAAATTTAGGTCAAATTTGTAGCGTGTATCATACAAGTTGTACAAGTTGACTCGTTGTCATGCCAAGTTCTTACGCTGCCGTAGGACGATCGTGGCTCGTACGAGGCATCTCCTACAGTCCCAAAGTGCTTCGACGGCGTAAAGATGTACTGTGGGAACGATTCGTTCAAAAGAGCGCTGACGTCAAGTAGCAATCGCAATCCGGACCTTTTTTGTAATCCATCAGTGAACGGAGCGGGAGTCCTCGTATCCGTTTTAGGTCTTGACTGCGCAACTGATCCTAATTAAATCCCTTACGCCGGCAAGGCTACAGTGCGATGTCTGCAGTTGCAATCGATTCGTATTTCGCAACGCGTAAATAAGTTATACAGTGTCGTAACGCGGTCGGAAGGTTGGCCGGATTTCCGAGCGTGTTCCGAGAGGTGGCCTCGAAGGATTCTCGGTCTCTCGGTCTCTCGGACGCGGGACCGCGAAAGGACGGCGGCCGCGCACCGCGCTCCGCCGATCCATTACACGCCGCGATGACAATTCATCAAGTAGAATTCGTTAACAGCCTCGGTACATTTTTACTACAATCGTGACGTACCTACACCAATTCGACATTAGCATTACCAAATTGACTCACGTCTACTTCGCAACCAGGTTAACTAATAAATTTTGATAGTTACACCTCTCCGATCTGTCTGTGCTCACCTCCTATTTCTTGGTCAAGTTGAGTATTATGACTATCGTGTAATAAATCTCCGCCGATGCCGTCGTGAGGTCGTTAATACAGCTTATACGGCGTTCACGTGGACGCGCAGACGGATATGTGCGTGAATGTAGTTTTATTGACACGTTAATATATAAAGCGTAGATCGTGTACGGTGTGTGGGAGATCGCCCACAATTAGCGGGATGCGCCGCCGCGAGTTTCGCAACTGCCGCCATTGCTCAACTCAACCCTGACAGTTTCGTAACAAACAATGGCAGTCGCGGCTCAGATGCAGCACACACGCATGCACTTCCTGCTCGACTTTATATCGCTATGACGAATACTTGCGCAAGAGCTAGCTACCGCTTTGTGAGCGACGAAACACAAAACCGTCTCGATGGGTCGCGTCCGATATTGCGAAATGTCGGGTCTAATGGTCGCGTCACCGATGCACCGCTCGATGTTTACAAGCGCCCGGGCTCCAGCCCTGCACCATGGCCACCGCTCGTAGGTTTTCGTAACCCGCTTTGTAGGGACATGTGTGTCGCAAGCGCGTTGCCACACCGCCGCTGAGATGCCGGGATACGTTGGGAAACCATCCCGACCATACCCAATTATACGGCCGCTCGCATTGCGTAATAACGGCCTGGTCGCTGCTCTACGTAATTTGATCGATAAAAGAATCGACGTTCGAATTTACGTTAGCTGCTAAGTAAAGGCCCGCCCGAATCTCTCGAATGTCAAGCCGTGTCAACCTTGTGAAATTTCCGGTCGGTCACAATCCGCCGTTCTACGTACCTACTAGTTGTTACCTACGAATCGAGACCGTCGGACGTTCTATTGGAATTCATGTGTTTCATGAATACATATCAGTTCCACAATTTAGGTCTCAAAACCGCACAAGCGGCAGCGCGGTTCGCTTTATCGGAGCCGCGATAACGCAAGGCGTACGTTTTGAAACCGAGCGCTGGGCCGCTTGCGAAAACGCTAATGTGAGCATTGGTTGCAAAATTGTTTTAGTTTTTTAATCGAATGCAACGATGGGCCGGCCCGCGCAGCGTCACGGCGGGTGACATTTGCTACGAGCAGTAAGGAGATCGAGTAGCGCAACGGCACCTCACGCCGTATTTGGCAGCCGCCGCCCGCGTGTCACAATGGATTATGAGTCGTTGCGATATGGCGTGTTGCAAGCCCGGGCGGCGGTCCAAGGCGCCGCCGAAATAATCCCGTGTTGCAACTCGCGGACTGCGGAACGGGCGCCACTCCAGGGCCCGTTGCGCAAATCCGCGCGCCCGACCGCTGCATTCGACCGAATGCGGATCCGCCGTCATTCTATGCACCGATCGTATTGACGAAAGGAGCCGTTCGATGACCCCCTGACTATTACGCGAAAATTGCGCAACGAAAGAAAGCGACCAAAACCACGTCTCCTGCAAAAAGTACCCGAATTCACATCGATCTCCGTCTCGAATCACTGCAATTACACCGTTACGTGGCCGCGAGTGTTAAATCCGGTGAGCGGTCGACTTTCTAACGCGGGGTCGGTGTACGAGGCGGCGTGTCGCAACAATTTCTCCGCGTCGCGAACGAAGAAAGCGCGACCTCAACGTTTTGCAATCGAGCACCGGCGCTGCGGAGAAAAAGACGATGGTAGAAAGCGAACCTACTTCGGCCCAGCGTACGGAGCGGTCGATGGCACAGCAGGACGAAGTTTCGGACAGATAACGAAGTCCCTGCAGGCTCCTGCGAGCGCGGTATTTAACGTTACAGTGCTCGTCGGGATTGGGCAAGTGATGCTTACGCAAGGCACGATAAACGCGCGGGCGCATGTCACCGCTGCGCGTGAAATACTTCCGTTCATTGACTCCTTCCCGATATAACCGTGCTTCGCTCTTGTCTCTTTCGAAATACATACTTTCGCGGACGCATATGCGTGCCCGACGAGTCGGGTTGCCGGGTCGAACAAAAACTGTCAACTCGCCATCTTCACCCTTGATCTTTAGGGGCAATTAAGCCGACACGCTCGAAGCGAGCGACGGAGACACCGTTACAGCTCCCATCACGAATGAGGTTTGTTGCAATTGCTCACGTAACTCGAGCTAGGAATTCTTTCGTGCGGGATGTTACACGAAGAATCGCAAAGTAACCGACTTAGCAGCACGTTTGCGTATAGACTTTCATAACGCTGTTACGTTTTAAACCGACTTTCCAAGTGTTGAGAAACGCACCGGTAAAAAGCTGGAGCTCCCACAATGCGGACGAGTAATCATCATCATAACGGCATACTGTATCTGTAGAAAAAACGCGATACTCGTGTGACAGTCAGCGATTAGCTGCAACGATAACTTTCGCGCTAACGATGCCACGCAACTGCATCAGCAATGATTATTCGTACTTCATGCGGTTACACGTTCGGTTCGAGCATAAAGAGTTGCCGGCACCTGTCGCCAGGTGCGCGGGCGCCGCGGTCCTCGCTCATTTGCGGAGGCTGGCGTACCATAAAGGGCAGCTGTACGTTTATTTGTCGTCCGACAGATGTGGTCCAGATCGCCCGATAAATAAAAGAGTAAATCCACATCCGTAAGCGACCTCACGGTTTCCGTCGCCGCGCAGACGCAGCCGGAATCGATGATTGTTTCGCTCTGCAATCGCTTCCTCTTTATTATTTTGGGTCGGAAACGCGAAACGTTCGAGATGAATGCGTTCCTTCCTTGTTCACACGAGCACCTTGTTCACATAGTGCATACTGCGAGCTGAGCCACGCGGAGTCGCGGAGCTGAAGTGAGCGTCGGAATTAGAACGATAATTAATCATTAGAGCTGGTCCGGTTGCAGCGCGCGACGCAAGAGCTTGCGATATGTAACGAGCGGTGTGCTGGTTGCGAACTGCGGAGCAATAGGCCGGATTACAAGCGGTTTGTAACGGTATTGGCATCTTGCACGACTGATGTAAATTTATGGTAAAATAAAATATGAGACAATGGATGTATGCGTTACGGTTGATTTATACGCTTGCACGGCGAACTGGCCAAGGTGTCCCGCGTGGTAGGAGACATTTTGAGTAATCCGCCCGAGTTTTGTAACGTTCGGCTTTGCAAAACGGCCCGCGTATGCCTGGCGTCGTATTAAACGGTCGCTCCTTGCGCTCCATTTCATAACTTTGTTTGCACAAGATACTAAACAATTGCGCGTTGTCTCTTGCGTGTAGGTGCTAGCCGAGCTCTGACTCAAACCGATAGCGTGCCTATATTCTGACAGAATTTTGATTATTTAAGAGATATATGCAAAATTTCTTTACAGAAGTAATTGTGCACCAGTTACGATCCGATCAAATAAGCTTAACCATGTTTACTACTCATAGTAAGATAGTTTCTCGAGCATTAAGTATTTACACGTGTATGTCGGCAAACGTTATTGACGCAGTCTTATTTTTATCTAAGGTTTCCGTTAGCCCTGAGTACTTAATACCATCAGACTATTAACGCAATACCGAAGACTCGTCCAAAGTTGATTATTCCTTAGCCTGCGGCCTGAGCGAGAGTGCCTCGTTTAATTGAGCCTACCAAGAGTGAGTAATAAATACGGCGTCTGATCGAGAGGCGAGCGTAGAGCGTGGCAGTGATGACGCAGATCGTTTCGAAAACGCAAAATAAGCGATGTTGCGATTCGCCTTGCGAAATAGGTACGTTCGCAACGTGGGATGACAAATAGGCCCCGATCTCTGCTTGTAATTCTTACGGTAATTACGATTTGATGGTAGTAGAGTTTATGTCGAAGGCTCGCCTGGGGGCTAGAACTGCTGCTCCTATTTCTGCAGTAAAGCAGCAGTGTAAGAGCTGCTGTGTTTCAGTTAGAAGGGTGTGGTTAGGCAGAAGACACCGTAGAGGAGGCATTCCAACTTAGTCCTCATGTGTAGCATCGCATCCACATACGACCTCAGATAGGACTTTTGTCCAAATTGAGGTTCGATGTGGATGTCCATAGGCTGCAGTGAACACCTAACATGAGGTCGCCTGCATGCTCGTTTGCTTTTCTATTCACATGTTTTTTTTATATTACAGAGTGTGGTAAGACAAAGCGAAAGTCATTTATTTCGAAAAATATATACGTAAATCTATTTGCAGAAATATATGATAACCACATATGAATATAGGTACCTCTTCAGATATACAAATGTGAAAATTAATAATAAATTTAAACTTCGACAAGACTCTACAACCATGGCCGAAAATAAACAACAAACGTTGGACGGATGACCACTTGTACATTGAAATTACGATTGGTCCTACTTTCTACAGTACGATTGTGACAGGTAGATACGCGTATTAATATAAGTAATAGTAATAGTAATACTTTTATCGCGATTTTTATCACAATTTCACTTTTATCTAATCGACCGAGTGAACCTCTGAAAACTTTTCACTGGCTGTTTATTTGTTTAGCCGGCAACCCGATACGGTGTCCAAATATTTTGTAATGGCGGTTACACAAGCGGGGTTACTTATCAGTGTTGTTGCGAAAATATCGTTACATATAACCTATTATATGGTACATATTACACACATGTGTTCATTGTTGCTTTTGACATGGTAATACACTACTAACTAGTACCAATATATTACTGGCAACTAATTCTAGTGTGATAGGCCGGATAGCCGCCTTGTGGCGTATCTTAGACATCGCTGAAAGCTTTATTGAATTATCCACTAGAACTCTTCTGTTCAGAATTCCTACTGAGCAGAAGAGGGTGCTGTGGAGAAGCAACTGTGGAGTCGTGGGCGGTCCAAATGGCGATTCTGGGTTGTGGAATGAAGGTTGTTGCGGAGCCTGGAAGCTTTATAGCCCGGGTAAAGGAGCGCAGTGCAAGTAACAGAAGGCGCTTTAGTTTCTTGTTAACTTTAAGAATAAATCCCCCGTAGCAAAAAAAGACAGCAACTTCATTTGACTCCTTATTGCATATTTTTTTTTTATATCTACAATACAAATATTTCCATGTTATTTTATTCGTGTGTTTGTTCGCCAATCGCGCAGAAACTGTCAAATACATTTGAATAAGTCTTTAAACAGTTTGAACGCGTATGGTCAGACTTAAATACTACGATAACTTAAAAAGAAACAGAACCAGCGACAGCTTGACGTCTCTTTAGTATGCGCAGTCATATACGCGGGAGGTCAAACAAAATGGTAATATTGGTTTTTCACTCCGTTTTCATATGCGATGCGGTTTCCTAGTATTAAACAAAATTAATTAATCCAACGCTGATGTTCGCGAATTGAAGATAATTAATCTTCTATAGACTACTATACTAACCGTCGGTAGTGAAGTCGTGTCTTCGTGAAATAAAAAAGTGCATCTAATTTATTTTTAACCACCACTGACAACAACATAAGGCGAGTCCATTTATCCGATTATAGTGCATCCATTATTTTTTAGGTATATTTTTATAGCACAAGTATAGCACCTGCTCCAAACGTGTTTCCAAGAATCTAGAAGTGCAACTTGTTGCATACGCTCGGTCCGTTTAATACGAATGTTATGTGGTAAGATATTAAATACTACTTTTAAAAATATAATATTATTACCGACTATAAACACGTGGTTGATCTAAATAAAAATGTTTCTTTTTTCCAACTTCACTCCCCACTAACGTAGGTTCCTTGAATACGTAGTTCGATCATTATCTTGAACCTCATCGAATCGGGACAATGGTTTTATAGCAGCAAATGCGACCCCGATGACGTTGGCACCGCGAATGCGATAAGTCGGCCGCTACCAACGATAAAATTATCCACACCATTATCGCTATGCTAATCATACATTTACACCTGCCTTACGTCTTAATCTCTCGCACATCTACGCAAAACGGCAGTGTGCATCTACGACTCTACGGCAACCAGAACCGTCATTATTACTGCAAACCCTTTATTACGGCAGCGAAGTGTACTTGAAGCAAACAATACAAGGAAATCCTACAACCCCAACGCTAATAACACTTGTGTCAACAAAACAACTAGCCGAGTTTGTAAATAATGCCTGTCGTCCTTAATAAAAAATTATACGAGAAACATCGAGTATAGAACGAGTTTGTACCGTTATCACGCTGAAAATATGCGTAAACAAAAATATCGTCGGGACCAGTTACGAACGAGTTCCCGTATTATTGATATCACGAACAAAAATATCGATTTCACGGATGGAATATCGACAGTATCGAATAATTCGACAACGCCATGTGTATAACTCGGCGACGTATCACTAAACTCTTAACGCGTTCATAATTGATGATCGCCGTCTATTCCAAAACGCAACAGTTCATAGGCCTTTTAAACAACGAAGAATTTTAAACACCGTACGATTGTGTGAATCGTGAACGTGGATCGAATACAATTCGATCGCGGTTGATAAATAAACAGTGGTCAGGCCTACGGACAATGCCCTTTGCGATTTCTTAGCATAACGCCAAGCGGAGTAATGATGACTCGCTTCATCATGTCGCAAGTTGAGGAATAAACTGTGTGAATGTGGCACGCGAAACAGCGGTACTTTCCCAACCGACTCGAGTACCGTTCGACTGGCGAAATGATACTAGGCCGATGAAAGTTTTATTGAGAAACTACATTTCGGAACACATGAAATCACCACGAGGCGAAGGTTTAATCAGTTCTGATTTTTTGTCACACTCGAGATTCGTACGGTCAAGATGAGATCACGAAGGATCAACGCTCTCTTTGAATGCCAAAGCAATGATCGGCTAGATTCGAGAGAGGCGGACCACGGACCACGGTCGTTCACCTCGCGATATTTTTTTTCTCTAAATGTAATGTCGTAACTTGGAAAGAGCGGAAATGGTAATTTCTAAACGGCAACAATCCGCGGCTCGATTCATTATATCACAATCCCGGGCATCTCGCTTACGGATTCACGGCGGTGAAAGGTCAGTGAACTTGCGAAACTTCACCTGTCACAGGCGAGGGGAGCGTAACAAAGGCAGTGATGCAACGAAGAAAGTGCGGAAACACTAGAATAAACAGGTTACGTGGGCATGCGATCCCCAGATGTAACAAAGCATCAGCTTGAGAAATTGGAAATAGCGACGCATTTTGAATTCTAGTCGACTTGAAGCTAAATAGCTTGCACAACCGATGACCAGACGCAGCGGAAGAGTGCGGGCGAAACGGCACATTGCGGTGATGCAATAAAGAAAGTGCGGAACTGAAGTAGATTTTCTAACGCGGTGAATGTACTCGACCATTAGCCGTGTATCATTTGGGTCGGCAAAGGCTCTAGTCGCGCGGCGGGCGACGACCTCGCTCGTCTGAGGAAACCAATGTGCAATTCGCACTCATCCGTATGATATAATACAGTCCACGAGGAAAATAATAACGCGGAATCACGGTAGTCCGAATTGAGGGAGATAGGTACCTTCGCTGTCTTCGAGTTACATCGAGCTTTACCGGAGGTCGCAATGAAAGGTTACGTAAAGAGTGTTGTCACACTCGGTTGTGGCGATTGCCGGGTTGATGTAACGCGCAGACGGTAAAGAAAAGTGACTGAGAATCGAAAGAGTCATATGCAGCCCGATCGATGCTAGCGCGACCTTAGGAATAGGCGAAAAACGTGTTTAAAGTGGATATGTCAAGTTCAGCGTGTGCGAGGCCGATGCGCGGGCGCAGTTAGCAGGGTGGGGTGCGCGGGCGCGGGCAGCGTTGACAATGAATGGCAAAGCACCGTTGTACTTGACCCACTATCCGGGCCGTCACGCCCGCCCGCTGCACCGTGCGTACGGCGGATGATACACGTGACAGCCGCCGCTTTAAATACCAACAGTTCGTGTTGAACGCTACCCAAACGATATACGAAAGATACTATCGTCGTTGACAATGCCGCTGAACCACGGGCGCACTGATAAGCGAGCCGTGAGATATTTTTCGCAGGTATCGTTGCACCGACCTGCGAAACAATAACCGTTTATGACAGCGTTGGCATTGACATATTGGATTACTAGGCCACGGTAAAAAACTTCTTTGGCACGGGCGCACGGACGTTTGCGTCAATCAAAAAAATATCCGATAGATTGAGTCGAGCTTCAGCGCGATCTTTCATAAGCCGATGATATCATTGTATGCGAATGAACGTCGAAGCCGTCATCACATGCACGGATCACTGTTCGCTCGCGTTATCCGAGCCGGGGCCTGAAATTTTTGGGATTAATGTCGCAACGTATAATGTATCTAGCGAGCGGTTAACGATATTGAGCGCACATATCGGGTGTAGTAGGGTAAGTACATGTGGCATTACACAAGGTCGCACCTGCGCTCTGCAGCGACCAGCGACCGTTGCAGCGCCCACAACACGCCGGCTACCTTTCTATACATTATTCATTCCTCGTCATCACCGGAGGGAGACTCTGGAATTCGGTCGGTCTCTCCACCTGCCGAGTGACCTTTAACCTGTGACGCTCGAGACGGGTTTGTAGAACCTGACTTTTTTTCAAATGTGGCTTGTCACTATCCTTGCGATATTACAATTGCCGATCGATTCAAATATCGAGGGGTAAGGAAGTAATAAGTTTTTTTAAATATTTTTTCCTACACATACTAGCGAATATAAACAAATTTTTGAGTATCCATCCAACATATGAGCTATATTGTAGTGTAAATGAATCGGTTGCAGCGCTCGCGGCGTCCGGTGTCGGCAAGTAATAATCCAAGTGGGTTAAGGTTCCATCAAGGATTTGTTGCGGCAAAACTCCGCTCCAAAACTGAGCATTCGTTACTATGAGCTAACTGCACGCCGCACCGGCGGTGTCGGTTCGGTTCCGCTGCATTTGTTCATTACCTTTTGTAATATGAGCGTTTTTCCACAGCGCCCTAAATCAATGGCGACAAGCAGTCTGCGATAGGCGCGTGAATGGACCAAATTTCTCTTTAACGAGAAGGTGATTTAATTTGTTACAACAGTATATCATTCACCTGCCATCGACAGTTACAAAATTGTAGACAAAAGCGAGCTGCTCGTCTTTTGTTTAATTAGTGTCCAGCAAACAAAAGTAACTCAATCGTTAGGCGTCCCTTTGTCCCCTGTGCTCGTTGCCGGGAACAATGGAGGCGTCCTTTGTGCGACTCTCGAGACTTACGAGTACTCAAAATTGAGCGTAAAACAAACAGGTTAATAAGTTTCAAAACGATCCAGATGTATTACAAAAGCGGTAGCACACAACTGTTTGGTAACTACGCGGCCGATTGTTTCACAACTCGCATCGCAGCGTCCGGACCACTCGATTAATTGTTCCTATCGCACAACATCGACTGTTCGATTCTTTTGTTTCACGAATCGACCCATTGTCACCGGCTCGAGAGTACTCCAAGGCAAATATGGAGCTATTATAAATTGAATCGCTTTGTTGGCTAAGATTTGCGGTAGTTAGTAATGGTTCATTTCAGAACGTTATTAAACATATATAGTAATGACTGAACGAGTTAGTGTTTTAGCACCGCAATATTCGACCTCTAACGTGTTATGTAATAAATAGAATTAACATTTAATGGCCTAAGTCGATTTTGTGTTACTTCATCGAAATTCCAGGTATCATTGAGCAAATAAGGCACGTCGAAATGTTTTTATCTGCCTCGAATTCAAGTTTCGACTCCTCCTTGTGACTCAGAGTCACAAAATTACTCGACGAGTAAAACTAAGGAATCCTCTAAGACAATCACGTCGAATGTTTCGTGCTTATTTGGGCGTTGAAGTTCTTAATATTAGCACACAGTTGATGCAATTGACATGTTGTGCAACAATGTTTAAATAAATAAACGTAAGGACCTTCAAGCGAGCGACCTCCTATTGACTAAATTGAATTATGTCGGTGTAAAGTTAGGTGCGGGTCGGAATATGTGCATCAATGAAATTCATGGTATGATGGATTATGTGATGGTAGTTTACATAGGCAGCGGGAGGCATTCAGGAGCGGCGGCGTCGCGAGCGCGGTACGAATGCGGCGCGCCGGCAGATGTTCATTCGGAGCATTGTGATTCGAACAAAAGCAGGTAGACCCGGAGGACGCACTGCGCCATGTGCTACGTGTCATTTTTTCACATGATAACATGTTTTAGGTAAAAATATAAAAAAAAATCCATTCTAATCTGACCCGACAGATGGCCGCGCACATGTCCGTAACAAAAAATATCAACGTGAGATTAATAGAAATTCATGGAGTTTCTGCGACCGTCGTAAATTCAATTTCCACGTCACCGAAAACTCTTTGTTTTCGCGGCGCAACTACAGTAAATTAATTACGATGGTTTCCCTTTGTTACAAAAGAGAGAAACGAATCGAATCCCAGTTATCAAAATTAATAACGGCAAAAGCAATTTACTCTGAACGCGTAATATCCTGCCAGCGTATTTATTGAGCTGAGTTTTCGTTTGTTTTCCGTGCGCTGGAAATATCTGTCCGGTGCCTTTGTACGTCTGAACCGAGAGCAAAGGGTGCAGGCGTAGCCTTCACCAGACATACAAAGCTAATAGTAAAGAGTCACCGAGGGGACCGTACGATCGAAGAAAGGAGCGATCGAAAAACGGCAAATATTGACCTCGTAGCATATGTCGAAAGCCAAACTTTGAGACTGGTATTAAAGTGCATTTGAATAAACATTCGTTGCTCGATTGTAACGAAACTTTGTTGACCTTACGTTGTATCGAATGTCGGGATGTATGCATTCAGATAGAGTTGTCATCAGGTGTACAAACAAAAAGGACGCCAGTAAGAGCTTACTGCATTCCTGGTCATTTCCTTTTCAAGGGTTTACACAATTACTTATGCAGTCATTAAAATATTGATGATTTCGCGACTGTTTTATAGGCATAATTTATGTTAAGTAAAGTAATTGTCGCCGAATGAAAAATGCAAAGAACGAAATGCTTCGAGGCTTCAG
>DWKW01000442.1:0-16864 GCA_018250115.1 Doberes anticus | reverse complement strand
ATATATTGTCATGTAAGTACTTCCAACACAATTTTATTTCAAAGCTTGAATTTATAAATTTTTATGTAAATAGAAATATTTTTATAACGTTGGTAAGCAAACATATTAAAAGTCTTCATACACACTTTTTAATGAATGGTGTCTTAAATTTATTTGTCCATTGTGTCCACTTACACTATTAATATAAAACTTTAGTTGTAACTATGCTATTCTTTACATAGAAAATAAAGAAAACAAAGAGACACACGAACGAAAAATAAAAAGGCAAATCAAACGTAACTTAATCAGGCTTAACAAAACAAACGATAATTTTTTTATGATAAAAATCTACGTGGCAAGAGCCGTGACGTCGAATTAAATATCTAGTAATATAACGCCATAACATTAATCATCATCCAACTCTTTACAGTTCCACTTTCCCTAGAGGAATCCAGGTGTTAGAGATGAGAAGGATTAAGGAGATTAAAAGAGAAGTCATATGTACCAAAGTGTTTTTTTGTCAGATTGAAGATATTGAATCTCGTTTAAGTTTATTCTATTCTTTGTCTGTATGATAGTACTGATATTTTTATTATATTTTAAAGAAGTATCATACGAGCATGCAGGCCACTTGCCGTTAAGTGGTCACTACAGCCCACGGACATCCGAATCGAACGTCTATTTGACGTCGTACGTATCGACGTATCCGCATCCGCGTTGCAAGGTCTAAGTTACAATGCCAATGTATTCTTCCTAAATACACTTTCCAAACCGAAATGCTTTACGGCAGAAATAAACTACTACTACTATACTCTGCCGCCATGGTTCGTTTAACATGGACATCTGATAAAGGAAGAAAAGAGAGATGGCCACCATTTTGGGAAAAAATAAACGCTTTTTGGATGTTTACAGGGCTTACTAAAATCATAACGCTGTCATTATTATGCGAGGTTACTCAGAATTACATTCGATAGAATCGAAAAATTCTACGTACTCGTATCCTTATATTGCGTACCCATAAGTTGGTTTAGACTATTTCAACATAAACTACTAAAAATTTATAAAAAAAATATCATACAAATAAACAAATGAACTTAAATAATGATAATAATAAATTGTAAAACAACTATAATTACAACAATTAAAATTTTATAACTAACATGTTCCTAACCTAAGATGCACAATTGTATTCTCTATAAAAAATGTATACCTTGGTTAAGTATTACATTTAGAATGTATAAAATACATAAACAACAATATCAATACAAATAATAAGATGCAAATCTCGTGATGAGATCTGTTCACGAATGGAATGGGGATAGACATGTTTTAAGTCCGTTCGACTTGGATTTTAGCGTGACAATTTTTTTTTAAATATTATAGCATACGAGCATGCAGACGACCTGATGTTAAGTGGTCGCTGCAGCCCATGGACATTCGCATCAAACCTCAACTAGGAAGTCCTTTCTGAGGTCCTAAGTGGATCCGATGCTACTCCCGAGGACTAAGTTAGTCCAGTACATTCTGCCCAACCACACCCTTCATACCGAAACACAGCAGTTCTCATACTGCTGCTTTAAGGCAAAAATAGGTGCAGCGGTGGTGCCGGTTCGACATAAGACTCTACCACCATTGTCGTGTCGACTCTAATTCCACAGTATTATCGACTTCATTTGAAAGCCTGTTCCTCGGCGTGGCAGCTTTACGACAAAGAAAGCTACATCCATCGATCATTTTCAATGATACACTGGCTTACTGCCTTTACGGGACGGTTGAGAAATTTAATAATTTTGCGGGCACGATACTCAGAGATATGATACTTAAGGTCAGTTTATACATTACAGTAACGTTATTGTACTAACCTGTTCCATGACCTCTGGTGCCATCCAGCAGGGAGTGCCCACAAAAGTGTGGCGTACTTTTTGTCGCGACATGTCGCGGCCGTTCGAGAGCCATGCGGACACGCCGAAATCACCGATCATTATCGTTCCGTCTTCACCGACAAGAATATTTCCAGCTTTTATGTCCCTGGAATACAAGGAAAGAAGCCAACTAAGTAACAGTATGAAATTTCACTTCTTCTCGCATACTCAACTATTGTTCTATTTTAATGTTATTGTAAATATAAATGAATTTTACGGAAAATATCTTTTTTCGTTCTTATTTCTTAATTCGTTTATTTTGTACACGTGATCAGCATCATGAGCCGATTCTGGGAACACGATAAACAAAATAAGGCAATACAATAACGGTCACAGCTCATACGAATCGCGATAAAATTTGTCGGAAAACTTCACGGTCCCATCTCGGCCCATGTTGAATATGGGTCAAATCAGACCCATAGTTCCAAGATGGCATTGAACAAAATCTAAAGATATGTCATTCAAACGATGTAACGCATCGTAGTGGAATTTCAATTAAACGCATCAATAAAGTATTTCGTCAAATCAGGCTTTCCGACTAGCATAGCCATCGGGCTCGTTTTGATTAACACTGATTATCCAAGCTAGTCTGTGATATATCGACACAAAAAACATGGTTATAGTTGTTTTTATAATTAAATAGATAGTCACATTGGGAAGGCCTAATTAATGGTTTGTTCATTTGTACAAGCGTGAGAATAAGCTTCCGGGGCTACATCAGGTCATAATTGTAAAGGGTCGTAAAATTGACCAGATTAAAGAATTAAAATAATCTTTTAAACATATTGAAATCAGTCGGTAGAATCTAAGTATGGTTGATGTACTTCCAGGTTCATCCACAAATATTTTTACGGAGTAGCAAACGAAAAGCAGGCCACCTGATGTTCAGTGATCACAGCACATGGACATCCACATCAAACTTTAAATAGGACCGAAGTCTTATCTAAGGTATCGTACGTGGATGCGTTGCTTCTCCTGAGGACTAAGTTGGAATGCCTGCTGTCTAGTGTTTACTACAACAGTCATACTGCTGCTTTACGCCAGAAATGAATGCAGCGGCGGTGCCGCCGCAGCCGAGCATTGGGCATAAGAGTCCAACACCATCATAAATTAAAATGATGACATACAATAGATTAAAATTACATACACTGGTTTCTTTATTCTTAATATCCTAACACTAAACGTCTACCCTAATCCGAGAATGCGTCTATCTTAAACAACGCCTCAACTTAATGCTAACAAAAAATAAATAAAAAAACTTAATGCGATTTTCTATTCAAAGATCTATGATAGTGTAATTATTTCAATTAAATGCATTCATACATCGGAGACTTAAGCAACACAAAATGTTTTTCCAACCTACTTCCTTGCTAAGTATGTTGTAAGAATAGGTTGAGATTGAACAGGTAAAAAAGAATATACCTAGCTACCTTTGACTAAAGAAACGTGAGACTACATTAGAATATTTTTATTGAATAAATTGAGACCGTTGAATGACGTGACCACGTCCGCGGCGAATCAACAGCGTTTCAGACCGGATCAACTTCAACTTAACCAGCCGCTAAGTATCAGTTAAAGTTTATCAATAAAAAAAATAGAGAATACAAAATATCACTCGAAAACGTGGGTTCGAATCTCGTGCGTATTGTAGTTATTGTAAGGTTTTTTTTTTCTTATATTAACAGAATAGCAAACGGGCATGCAAGGCACCTGATGTTAAGTGGTCACTGCAGCCGATAAACATCCTCATCAAACCTCAACTAGGTCAGAAGTCCTATCTGAGGTAGTAGGTATGTGGATGTGTTGTTACTTCTGCCTCCTGCCCAGTATCTTCTGCCTAACTACACCCTTCAATCCGAAACACAACAGTGACCACGATGCTGCTTTACGGCAGAAATAGGGGCAGCGGTGGTGCCGCCGCAGGTGAGCCTTCGACATAAGACTCCACCACCATTAAAGGTTATTGTAAGGTTAAGGTATTAAGGTTGTACGACGGAATCGAATGATTATCAGCCCATAGAAATTCATATCCAACATCGAATAGGACCTATCCAAGTTTGTCATAGATGCTTTATTGGTCCTGTTGTTGAAACGCCTCTTGTCCATTAAAGACCGCCGTCTAAACACACCTTTCAAAAGATGCAGCGACGGTGGCGCCACAGGAGAGACCTCGACATAAAAACTACAACTGTTGCAGACTATAACCGGCCCAAGTAGGACAGTAATGGGTTGACAATACATACTAGTACTGTATAACAAATATAGTATTTGGTAGCTTTGTCTCTTAAGGCTTCCCAAGGACAACATTTCAAAATTGGCACATCCATAGTAGATGTTGCCCGTAGATAACTAACGGCTTAAGAAATCGTGGACAAAGGTCTCTATTACGTAAACTACAACTTCAAGACGTAGCTGATATCAATTTATTTGTACCATTATATAAACGCGGACAAAATGAGGTTGATATAAGAAAATAAACACCTAGTTATAAGTATACAACTTATAGTACATGAATATGCATGGAAACGATTAAATTTCTTTTTTTACGTCAACCTAATAAAGTTGCATTTTTTATTTATTTTTTTATTTTAGCAGAATAGCAAACAAGCATTCAGGCCACCTGATGTTAAGTGGTCTCTGCAGCCCATGGACAGCAGCGTTGTTACTCCTGAAGACTAAGTTGGAATTCCTTCTGTCCAGTGGCTTCTGCCTAACCACACCCTTTAAACCGAAACACAGCAGTTCTCACACTGCTGCTTTACGGCAGAAATAAGTACCGCGGTGGTGCCGCCGCAGGCGAGCCTTCGACATAAGACTCTACCACCATTGTTATTAACATTATAATGATTTCAGACAGTATTTTACGGGGTACAATTAATTTAAAACCAAACGTATGACGTACTACGACCGATTGCGTACTGCTGCCTATCATCGCTATATCCTCTTGTATGTCACCCCATATTAAAATAGTATTTAATAGCATCAACGAAAAAATTAACGTACGATAATTCTTAAATGGCACTGATCGCGTTTAATAAGATATTCTCTTTAATAAGGAAACGTAAAATCATTGTTGGAAAACACTGCTCATGCTGCAGTCGACGTTCCGATATGAACCGTATATCAGGACAAGAGAAAATATTGGTACGAAGACAAAAGTGCTCAACGGCAATAAGGGTAGTTATAACTACAGAATTCAGAAATAAACACAGACATTTATCAAATTTGTTCTTTATTTTTTTTATATCTGGATCTCGTAGACACACTCTGAAAGCCCATGATGTCTCATAATGCCAAATGATTAACTGCGTAATGCGCATTTACTTTCGCGGGAACTTAGCATAGAGCTTTTCCTGTGCACGTTTAAATGTGACAGCTGTGTGCTTAACCGTGACTCGCAAAAAGCCGATATTGTCCTTGTTCATGATTTTTTAAATTTATTCAAGGGTAACGCAAACATTATAAATTGAGAATGACGCAAACTCGAGCAAGGCCAAGATAATTTCAGGCAAGGGCATATCGTTTGTGAGAAAAGGGAGTGTTCTCACTGAGCAACTGCGCATTGTTAGTGTTGTTTCAATTATATTTGGTTATAATTTTGGACACATTTGCGACAGAACATTTTGACAAAATCGAAAAAGTCAAAGTCGAAATTCTTATAATTATAAGTAAGTAATAATTATAATTGTTCTGAATCTGATCTGATCTGAATTGTTGAAGTAAATAGGTAAAGTTATATTTTTTGTTAATACTTTTATTGAAAAAGGTAACTTTGAGTCCTTTTAATTATTACTGAGCAACTTATTCGCACAAAAGATTTTTACGCATATTACTTTATGAGCAGGGGCACATTTTGTGTTGAAACTTTTTATGAGCGGAGCACATTTTGCGTCTAAATCCTTTTTAGGTAAATAACATTTTTATAAACTAACAAAAATAAGTTTTTTTATTTATGTGATGGTATATTGTGCATTGGCGTAAAGAATCCTATCCTACATTAAAAGCGTAGCGCATTTCGCATGTTTGATTCATTATGAATTAAAATTAAATAAGCTTATTTTGAACGTTAGTAAAACATCAAGTTTATAACTATTTTTGAGCGAAGGCACGGTGTATAATTTATATCGTACGATGTTCATCTATTATGCATACATTTTGGGCATTAATTATTTTAAAGCAAGTTATTTTTCTCAGCAAAAATAAAGAACAATTTTAATTTTATTATTTTTTGCAAAACGCATTTACCGATAAACATATTGAGACTGAGCGCATTTAACAATAATCGTACTGAGGCTGAGCGGAGGCACATTATGAGATGAGCATCTGCACATTTTAATTATATACATTTTTTAAAGGAGAGGTGACTTGACAGCGTATTAAAATAATCTCTGAGCCGGAGCGAATAAACATCTTTGAGAGCAGGAGCATATATTGAGTATAAAATTTCCCTAAATTTAAATATCGAATAAAAAAAATTAGTCCACGCTATATTTCCAAACTTTTCATACATGTTTAACTGTCAATTAATTTGGAAATTATATTTACATACGCATTGCATATGCTATAAAATAAAATATCATATCGCGATACGCCCGCTATATTCTTAGGTATTATTTTATGTTTCCCAATCCCTTTTCGCATTAAAATGTTTAGTCATTAGAGCGACTTAAGAATAGAAATCAGAGTCATCTATGTTTTTTTAACCTAAACCTACTAAATGTAGTAGTAGCAGACCTCAATTAGAAGTTAGTGGATCTGCTGTAAAGCAGCAGTGAGAGTCGCGTTCGTATGTTGTGGGTGACCAACCTAGCCCTCAGCCTCAAATTACATTTAGTAAAAAAAAAAACATGCCTTCTGGCTGATTTAAGTTACGCCTTTTCACAAGCAATCGTGAAATAAATTATAATTTTGATGCAAATTTAATATTTCGCTCTTAGTGCTTAGGTGCCTAACTAACAAATGTAATGTATTTAATGTCATTGTTCGTTAAATAAAGTTAATGAATTAATTAGTAGAAATATAGTTATTATTACATTATTGCTCGCAATCGATGGAGAATCGCAATAGTCTTATAAACCTTGTTTTTGTATACTAATTGTTAATCTGTAATTAAATATTCGCGTGATGTTTTTAACAATAAAGCCTCAGATATGATAATGGTACATGGGGATGCGATGCGACAACGCTTACTAATAAATTATATAGGACTAACGACCCGCCCCAGCTTCGCATGGTTGCAATTTATTAATATGGCTTCATTCTGTTATATAACGACATGGAAACACTTTTTTTTGCGCGAAATTGCACCTTTTATTACTATCTATAGGATACTAAGAATACTTTTGAAAATAAGATGTATTAAGACGATAATCCACCTCGCTGGCAAAGCGTTAACCTACGTAGGACAAAGTGAGCCGCTGTTGAACACGATCTTAACTCAAATAACTGTTTAAAGTACTGCAGAGCGCTGATTTAATGTTTATTACTGTGTTAGTCTGAATAATTCTGCCGGATGGTCACAAACCGCGCATAGCTTAATATTACTTCGATACTGTAGCAGAAATACTAATGATTCGCTAAAGTGAATTTAATGTTATAGTTAAGTCAGTCAATGTTACAACTTTACAAGTTATTAGTGCACACATTATTGTGCCACCTGTCTCTCAAACCGATGGAGCATATTCCACCACGACGCTTTTGCACGGATTTATGGAAGCATTATTGAGTTCTTAGACCACCCAAAGAAGGTCTTTGAACCGGCTTAACGACTTAAACTAATCTATCGACCGCCGATGCACCTAGTTCTACCGTAAAGCCGGAAGCAGTTCCATCTTAGTCCTTAGACGAAGCGACGTATCCACGTACGACCTCAGATAGGATTTTCGTCCTAGTTGAGGTTTGATGTGGATGTCCATGGGATGCAGTGACCCACTTAACATCAGGTGGCCTGCTTGCTTGATTGCTATTCTGTTTATATACAACAAAAAAGTTGGATATTAATGCCCATGGGCTGCACTGACCACTTTGCATCAAGTGGTGTGCATGCTCTGTTACCGTTTTCTTAATATGTGTTAAAAAATCCATCACAACTATGGCCTACTACTTCCTACGGTCACCGCTCCAACTCAAAGCCACGCCTTCGTGGAAGCACCTCGTACGTTAATCGTTCTTATACCCAGCCGCGGAGCTAATCAATACACAAACGACTAAAGTCTTTTACCTAATTTTTTTCCTAGAATAACATCGTCGCAATAGACAGACCGAATAGCTAGAAATGAATTACAAAAAAATCTCTCGCCTATTATATCGAATCGAACGATTGCTCATGTCTAAGTTATATATGAAGTTATAGAAAGATAATTGCTAAAATTTTGCTTACATGCCAGTTTATTATATTGTTTACGCGAATGTACCTCACATGGTCTCGAATTATAGTCACAATATTGCGAAAAATATATTGCTTCGACGCACAGCTTGTGTTTTTGCTAAGCATTTTTATTACTTAGTGTTTTCTTTTTTAATAATATATCAAAGTTATGGCAAAAAATTACATGAGTAATTGCTGTAATAAAATGAAGTGGTCGTAATATTTTCGATTTCTAAAACTGTAGCTAATTATACAGTTATAATTTGATGAATTTACTCCACACAATCTAATATCTACCTAATTATCTCGGACGCAGTACACCATATGAGATCTTAAGTGTTAATACCAACTGACTTCATAGAGAAATTCACATCAGCGCGCATGTACCAGCAATATTCCATTAATAACGCACGAAGACGACTCACGATCACGTTACCTGTAATGCCGTCCGATGTGACTATTCGATTTTATACGCAACATCACATTATACCGAACAAAACAGCGAGCATCACATCAAATACGTACCGATGAATCTGTCCATTATTATGAAAATATTCCAGGCCCTTGAGAACTTCTCTCAGAACCGTGGCAATCGTGGCTTCGTCAAACACGCCATTTACACAATTTGACACTTTCATTTTGTGTTTGATCACATCGAGCAGACTTCCACCTGTAAATGTGAAAATAAAATCATTAATGGCAATGCAAAGTGATTTATTTATGTGTTAAACTTGATTGATATTGATTGTGGTAGAGTCTTATGTCGAAGGCTGGCCTGCGATGGCACCACCACAGCGCCTATTTCTGCCGTAAAGAAGTAGTGTGAACAAAGGATGGAAAATAATTGCGTTTTGAGAGGACTTTCTTGTTAACACGATTTTTTATCGGATTTTGCTATATTGTAGTACGATGAAGTAGCGGAAATTTTTTACTGTTTTATTTTTTATTTCATACATTTACAGAATATCAAATGAGGCCACCTGATGTTAAGTTGTCACATTACAACCCGTGGACATTCACGTCAAACCTCAACTAGGACGGAAGTCCTATCTGTCATTGTATGTAGATGCATTGCTACTCCTGAGGACTATGTTGGAATTCCTCGTCATGTCCAGTATCATCGGCCTAACTATACCCTTCGAACAGAAACAGCAGTTTTCGCTCTGCTGCACTTTTCTACGTCTATCTGTTCGGTCCGATCTAGGGAACGGCGAACATGATTTTAAATGTACTTTTAATAAAAGATTCCACATTATAGAGGGATCTAAAAGTTCGTCGCCTAAACATATCAAATGAATGCTCGTATGGACTCATATTTCGTATTCATATCAGTTACTCAGTCATCTGCCATTCCTACACCGGAAATACTTCAATGCATATTTCATCAATTTACATAATTCATCCGGAAGGCGGCCAATGCATATTTTTTTTTGTGATTTGCCGTTTTATTTTGAATTTTATTGGGTACATTGGCTCTTTATCGAGTGTAGACAACTACAATTACTGATCTTCGAGGGGTCAAATGGTCGGTGAATAATGCTTGTAGCAATTTAAGTGCCCCGATTTTTTCTCACGTTCAACCATACACAAGCCAGAGATGGTACATGAACGTTTTAGTTCTGATTTTCGTCAAGAATACGTATACCTTCATCATCATCATTATCATCAACCCATTATTATCCTACTGCTGGGCACGGGTCTCCTTTAAGAGGTGAAATATTTTAAGCTATGCCTATCCACCAGGCTGGCCAAGAGCGGATTGGCGGACTTCACTTGCCTTTTCGAACATTACGGAGAACTCTTAGACATGCAGGTTGCGTAAACGTTTTCCTTCACCATTAAATATAATGATAATTAATTTCTAATACGCACATAATTTAGAAATAATTATAAGCAATAATGTCGTAAAATTACAGGTGCGTGCCGGGAGTTGATACTAGCTTGAACTACCTTCTTGTTGACTACCTTCAACATCAACCCATTAATGCCCCAATGCAAGGGTCTCCTCTCATATAGGAGATGGTACTAAGCTAGTCATGTGAACCACAAATCTGAAATTGGTTGAATTTCAGATTTGTGGTTCACATGACTTTGAAGAACATTATGAACTCAGGCCTGAACGGTTTCCTTCGTCGAAAAGCGAATGATAGTTAACTTCAAACTGTGCGATTCGAACACTGTTCTTCGTGATATGCCAATATTATAACCGCTAGGCTATCACTGCTCTATCACTTTGCTTAATGAAATAAAGGAAAGATTATCGAACAAGACACAGAAGCCCTTATGCGAGTATTGTTAGTTTTCATATCCGTATAATTCCATAAATAATGACGAAAACTAAAAATATGTCGTCATATGACGTCGATTTCGTACTTGAAAATGTTCGAAGACACGATATTATATACGTCGACATAATGGATACGAAATGCTACTCGGTTGTCGTAAACTAAACATGGATAAGCTTGACGATAAGCTTACCTTCCAGCAGTTTCAGTACGAGCCACAGTTCCTGCTTCACAACAAAGCTAGTATAGTAGGTCACAACATTCTCATGATTACAATTGGCCATAGCCTGAAAGTTAAAAGAGAAAATGTTTTTAATAATTATGCCATGTGTACCTTACACAAGCAAGTAATATGTATACATCAAAATAATACACAATAGTATGTATATTTACGAATTTTTCAACAACCAATCAGTAAATACAGTGTCTCCAGAGAGATGATAATGGGATTTGGAGTACAGAAATATGTATTAAGAAACTTGCATTATTGTTGGATGGAGATTATTAACATTTATTAATCTCACTTATTCCTTTTATTCGGAGCCTACAGGTATTCATTATAAATCTCAAAATTATGCTATATAGACCTTTACTGTAACATATTTAAGCCCTATTTTATTTTCTTAACAATGACACTAGGACCTGTAACTTATCTTATAAGAGTATCTCCTAGGTTTTATGTTTCGTAAATTAATTAGAAATTAGTTATATGAGAATTTAAGTTTTCTACTAGTCTGAAATATCTAAAACAAAGATCACAAAGAGAGAGAAGATATTATAAATGCAAATTGTAAGTGAAGAAAATATTATTTTACCCAAATCTCTTTCATAAGTTCATCCATTGATGTATTCCATCTTTCTAGGTTAATTCGTTTTATTGCACATTTTTCACCACGTGTTAAACAATAGGCTTCAAACACTTGAGCAGTAGCACCTGTTCCTGTAACACATATGAAACATACAATAGAATTAGTGAGCAAAGTTAGTATAATCTGTTTGTATTGGTAGTATTAAATAATGTATGAGTATTTAAGAATAGAGGGAGAATGTGCATAGTGAATAGCTTTTCATACATATAGTGTTTTCACTGCTATATTAATATAAGACCAATGTGACACTAAGTCAAAATACACAAGGTTAACAGTTGGTAATTGGCAAGATGTTGGTGACCACTATGGTGGTATAAATGTTAACATGTGATGGTTAGCATTTACCATTGAGTCCCGTCAATTCTTAATATCATCATTAATACTTTATAACTACCCTAAATCAGGATGTAGCTTGTTCGTTTTTAAAGGCAATAGACACAAAGCAGACTCAAAAAGTATTAGACCTACTCATTTATAATTTTATTACTTAATAAGGGCCTTACTTAAAACCTAAAGTCCCTATCTTCATAAGTTTTTCCATTTGTTTTATGTAAATCACATAATGTTCACATTCCTACAGAACTTGGCAACCATTCAGATTTACTTTTCCATTGATAATGAAGACAACTCGGAATGTAGTTTGTATCTTTTCACATTTATGTTTTAGTTAAAATAAAACATATTTTAAATTGCCAGTATAACTGCATAATATTTGCATAATTTAAACATTCTAAACAGTTTTGGTGTGTTTAATTCCATTTACAGTAAATTACAACTTTGGATAGCTGAGCTACTAAACTTTCTGTCAGCATTTGAGATAAGAAAAAATCCTAGGAATTAGAATCATTAATCATTATATTTATGTGTTTTTACTTCAAAGTCCCCTAAACTGGACATTACGCTATTGAATAATTGCAACTTAGTTAGGCAGTAGAGTTCCATCTGTAAATATAAGATCCTATGATGTGTGACCCAATTGATATGTACAATATTTCGTTTGGCAAAATATCTAGAAACTGCCTGTACAAAACGAAAATAAATAAATATAGAAGTGATGTGTTTTGAAACAATTTACTTAAAAATTGCAGTAACAGAAGGTCAAAGTTTTTGACATTTTTTTTTAGAACGAACAAGCATCCAGGTCACATACTGTTGAAAAGTCATTGCAGCCCTTCCACATCAATGCAAATCAATATGTAACCTCAAATAGAACTGAAGTCATACATAATCCTGAAGATGAAGCTGGATTTTTTTTTCAAACATAATAGCAAACAAGAATGCAAGCCACCTGATGTTAAGTAGTCACTGCAGCCCTTGGACATCCACATCAAACCTCAAGTAGGAGAGAAGTCCTATCTGAGGTTGTATGTGGATGCATTACTACTCCAGACAACTAAGTTGGAATGCCTGTCCAGTGTACTCTGCCTGGTCACACTCTTCAAACCGAAACACAGTAATGTTCACACTGCTGCTTTATGGGAGAAATGATTCGACTAAAAGTGGTTTTGCTACCACACATGCTACAAACAAGATATACCGACCTAGAAAACTATTCAATATCTATGTTAATATTGATTGATTCATTGTTGTTCTATTTGCAAACATGAGGTGAGATGAAGGAACATTATATTGACTACGCCATCTCGTATCTATAAAACAAAAGTTCACTTACCAATCAAATCATGGAGTTGGTAATCATTTTCATTATTGGACCACTGTACTGTAGTTGTCGGCGAGTTTGATGTAGCCATTTTCGTTTCTTGGTGGAACTCAGCTATATTATTCTCAGAGCTATTCCATTTCAAGAACGGACATATCTGACATTTGACAGAATAAGTAAATAAGTTTCATAGACAAGTGTATACAAATCCTGTTTGGTTCGGTATCGTACTTGTATCGCATATTTTACGGTTCACGAGTAGAAATCGCGTCTTTTTTTTAAAGTTATGTTGTGCTTTATTCGTTTATTATTTTTAAGTAGACTACTGCCATCAATCCATTTATTTCATTTTCCAAATCTTAATGTTACCCTGTTCAGAACTTTTGGTATATGGATGCAATTGCATTGGTTTGGCCAAATTCAATAAAACTTTACTAGCAATCTAGATACAAAAATAAATTACGTTTATTGCAGCGTACATTTTAGATTACTTTTTAACTATCCGTCCAAAAATTTGTTTGATTTTCCACATCTTAATGTTACCCAGTTCAGAACTTCGGTATAAGGTTTGGTTTGGCCAAAATCAATATAACTTTCGACTAAAACTTAAAACATATTGATAACCTGATGTCAATTTACATTCATTTACATAAAAAAAATGTAGATTATATTATAATCATAGTCAAATCTAAATTTGAAATTTGCTTATTCTGCTGCGTCCTTCCATTTTTTAAATTTAATATTATGATTATATGATTTGAATCAAAAATTATGTTTGTCAAAATTGGAAAATGTAAATATTTTATGGTTAAGTACAGTAATTTTCAAGTTTAACGGTTTAAAATAAGTAGGTGTGCAGTATGCTTTACTTATTATGTATTTCGTACAAAAATAATATATATGAAGTCATATACACGTATATAAAGTAAGTATTATAGGTTCTGCTGTGCACTGCAGGTACATGCTGCGGTATACAATAAGTTGTTCATATTTAAAATAAAAAATTCAAATAAAATATATATAAAGTCCATCACAGGTGAATTTGAGTCGCAGACCCCATGGTGTCTGAAACTTGTTATATTTTCCTTCTAAATATACAAATAAGGTTCGCCAAGAACTTTTATTATTGATCAACGGAGGATATTACTCGACACTCATTACTCGATGTCAACGAAAATCGTAAAAAATTGAGTTTTTTATAATTATTATGTATGATATTATAGACCGCATAACAGTTTTCTCTCGGTAGGTATGTGTAACATTTTTATGCTACGCATTAAAATATGTACCGGAAATATACAAAACGCCCACGAGTTGATGTCATTCTACCCAATCCCATTGTCATAGTACATTGCCTAGCAAATGTACCAAAGCTTAGTAAAAATATTTTTGGAGTCTGTAAAATATTTAACAATAAAATTATTGGTATCTATTTGGTTTGGTTACTACTTTAAAATATTGTGTGAATTTATCCGTAAGAAAATCATTTTGTAAATGGAGTCTGCTACTATTAGGCTGCTGCCTACTAGTACAGACTTTAAAAACAAAGGTTGTTTTTCTTACTTTATAGTTGGTTTCCGATGACGATCCATTCTCCATCTCGAAAAATCTTCATCAAATCTTCACAAAACTTACATGCACCACGTACTTGGAGTTCAAGTAGAAAGAAAACTTCTTATTTTCTATTTCTGTATTTCCAATACAGAACAAATACAGAAATAAGAATATAGAAGAAGAATAAGAAGTTTCAGTTTCTCTCACCGCCTACCAAACCTTTACAATATTTATATGAGACCACGTTTTGACTATTATTATCTTTCTAAATATATATTTTTTTTTTATAATAATTGAATATTCTGTACAGACCGCTGGATATATGTATATCTGTACCGAAAATATTCAGCATAATCCCAACCACAAAAAAAAACTAATTATAGGTTATACACATGTACCTATACGTAAACAAAAAATACGTAATTATATCGCCAAATTTTTAAACTTGGCTACCAAAGGTGTAAAGGGTCTTCGAAGTTTAAAAATATATATACGTAGCTGCAAGTCTACCAGAAGAACATGCGTAATTCTACAAATACAATTCAGCGTTACAATAATCGTCGGTAAATTGTATATTACCAAGCCTTGGAGGCATGTTATTTGGCATACCAATGGTTTTTTAAGAGCGGTTCCAGTGTTAGCTTCTTCCACAACCTTCACGCCCCAAAACCTGGAGACTGTGTGTCAATTATGCTCTACTTGTTCCATCGCACACATAGACACCTTAGCGTAGCAGCTTCTTTAGCGTAGATACTCTCATAGCAACAATAATATAAAATCTAGATTTACAACATAATTTTTTTTTTATTATACTGACCCGATTGAAAAAGGAGCGAAGTCCGCAGCAAGAACTGCAGCAAGTACTGTCTTCATCTTCGCGGACACTGAAATATGGAAATTATAAAATATTAAAAAATTTGGGCAAAAATGTTGCTCCGACGTTGCCTATATTGTGAAGAAAAAACAAAATAACTATTAATAATAACTAACATTAGAGCTAGAGTTAGAACTTAGTCCTCGGAGTAGCAATGCTTCTACGTACGAGCACTGGATATTTGGATAAATAGATATATATAATATGTTGTCGAATCGTTCTTGAGCGCCACAAACACCTAACACTGGCTCGTTTTATTAATACAGGCTGACTGGTAATTCCTGGGCTATTTTTCAAGGACTTTTTTTTACAAATTTAATTAAATTAAAATCTGAGAGATTTTTTGTGAAAAACTGTAAAATACGTGTTCCAAAAACCATTCGAGCTTTATTTGAATTTAACTTAGAATAACGACTCCAGTATACCTTATAATATAATTATACATAAAAGTGTGGAGCCCTTGGTGCTCGAGTCAAACTCGCACGTGTTTCTTGCAGTATAATTTTTGTTTTACTGTAAACAGTCATTTAAAACTGAATCATTAGTCAGTATGAACTTACCATAATAGGTGGTTAGTTAATAAAAACTAAATCACTTGTCAAATCGTAATTCAAAATTCAATTCGGCTAAATGCAACGCCGGGTAGCAAAATATTTCAAATTTACTAAAACGTCTCTAACGTCTATTCTATCGGTTTATTCCTTTAATTATTATTCCTGGACTTCTTTGTTCTTCATCCACGTACTAGTTCTAGTAGTAGTAAGGTAGTTAGTACTACCTTTCGAAAAGCTAATGGTAATTAAATTTACCTACTACAAAACTTAAAGCCGTCGGTTTTCATTTATGTTATTCGATACTAGATGGCGCCACTAGTCGCTAAAACACTGCATCGTATGGTTTTGGCTTGTTCCGCCAGTACTTCGTCTCCGGATACATCGCTGCGCCTATTTCTACCTAAAGCAATAGTGTGAGCACTGTTGTGTTTCGATTTGAAGATGTCGGTCTATATTCAAAACAACGGCACGCACCTCCAATTTTTAATTTTTTTATTTATTTATAATTTCTTAATTATGTGCGTATTATAAAAAAATATTATCACTGGCTCTAACGGTGAAGGAAAACAACATGAGAAAATCTACATGCTTGAGAGTTCTCCATAATGTTCCTAAAGGCATGTCAAGACGGTCAATACACACTTAGCCAGCGTAGTGGACTATAGCCTAAACACTCTCCTCTCTGAGGGATGATGATGATAATCAAACAGGCATGCCGGCCACCTGGTGCTAAGTGGTCACTTCAGCCCAACTATATCCACACTCAACCTCAACTAGGACGGAAGTCCTATTTGATGTCG
>DWKW01000441.1:0-16881 GCA_018250115.1 Doberes anticus | reverse complement strand
TAATTAAAACAAACAGTCCGACCTATATAACTAAGATGTTACTGTCAATCTTTTCGCTAGGGAGTTGGCTTATCAATGCTCTGACGTCACGGCTATCACACCGAAGTGCAAACACTGATAACCGACTGCGCCTATTGTTCCTTCAGTCAACGCACTTTACACTTCCAAGCGTTAGTGCTGTCTTTGACAAATAAATATCTTCATTGTCTTGTATTTGTTTATATACTGTCATCTTTATATTTAAAAACGACTAAGATATTGATGTAGACGTATTGACGTCTAAGTAACAAAACGTTCTGGTACCCGAAAATTATATTTAACATTAGCTTGCTAGCAAATTTTATTTCCAACTATCGATATAGCAGAACGTGAACGAGAATGCAGGCTACCTGATGTTATATACCCAAACCGGCCCATGGACATATTCCTCATCTTTAATGAACCGGCACGTGGACATAATCTTCATCGTTAACCCATTACAGTCCTACTGCTGGGCACGGGTCTCCTCAGAGACGAGAAAGCCACAGTCTAACACGTTGGTAAATTAGTAATAAAACAGATTAGACTTCACATACTTAAAAGAAATTTATTAAAAAAAAAATAGGCATGCAGGTTTCCTAACAATGTTTTCCTTCGCCGCAAATCAAGTGATAATTCGTCTCTAATATGCAAATAACTTCGAAGGACAGAACAACAGAGCGAATATGATTCCTTATTTAATAATGTTTACTTAAACAGTTCGAAAAAAGGATAAAGTGATTGAGATGTTACTCATTCTCATTTCCACATAACATACCAACGTGTACGTAATACAATTTCTTTTCACGAGCTGCTTAATAACGTTTTATTGCATACTTTCTCCAACGAAGATATTTTCAAACCGCACGCGGCATCTTCATCTCGTACGAGATATTCATGTGTCGTGTTAATTGAAATTAATATATGAATGTAAGATGTGCAGTGAGTGTTGCTAGGCGGCCCACTTTACAGAGCTTTTAGATATGTAGACTTTAGGCAGGACGTCGTACTGGCATAGGAATATAGTCATATATAGGCCGTAAAAATGCAATAAAGCCCACCCGTGAATCGTACATTGTCGAAAATAATATATACATTGTCCTCTTGGTACTCGTCTTTATCGCTTGCTTATAAAAGTATTGCCATCACGTGCGGAAAATCAAGAAGAAGTGGGAAGGTCAGCGCTCTATATAAGAGCGGTAACAATAGTTTTGTGTGCGACCAACATAACAGGTATGTTCGTTTTTTTTTTAGGCATTTTTTCTGCCATAAAGCAGCAATGTTGTCACTATTATAATTTAACTTGATCTATTTAATTATATGTACATGATACATTAGTTTAGCATGATACTTGTCACTGATCAATTACTGAGCACGTAAAGTACATTAAATTAAAGAAACGCCGCGTTTATTTCCTTTTATATCGAACCCAACATGAGATTTATTAATAATGGACGAATAATTACGTTCTTTTATCAATCGGAGATCGGGATAGCTCGAGGCGGTGTTGCAAGAATATAAAAGGTTCAATTATTATAAATGTAGCTAATTTCAATCAAATAATACTACTAATTAGCTGACATCGGGCTCTCTTTGTGGCGGCCGCTGACAAATGACTCAATTGAAGTTGTTAATAGTCGGGCTTTGCCTCATTATATCGAAGTCAATCGGGATTCGTACAGTCACGACACCTAGACAAGGCTAATAAAATGGCTATTATCTTATAGTCGTCTATTTGAATTATGAACATTTTTCGAGCGCTATTTCTTTTCACAAAAGTACTTTACTTGCTGAAAACTACCTCCTGAATCTTAACTATTCTTGACATTTGGAGTATATGATGGAGGAAACTACGCAAAGGTCAAGCTGCAGTTATGAATTTTTTTACATGAACAGAATAGCAAACGAACATGCAGGCAAGGCCACCTGTTGTTAAGTGATTACTGTAGCCCCTGGATATAGCCATTAAACCTCAACTAGGACGGAAGTCCTTTCTGAGGTCGTAAGTGTATGCGTCGCTACTCCTTAGGACTAAGTTCGAATGCCTCCTTTCCTTCTGCCTAAATTTTTTATTTTTTTTTATTTCAAACGGCGTAGGAAACGAGCATGCAGGCCAGACCACCTGATGTTAAGTAGTCACTGCAGTCCATGGATACCCACAAAAAAACCGCTAAGTTGGAACCGTACGATTCAAACCGAAATACTGTAGTGCTCACACTGGTGCTTAAGGGCAGAATAACGTGGTGCCGCCGCAGGCGAGCCTTCACTATAAGACTCTACCACCATCAAAACTTCACGGTACTCTTGATATTAAAATGAAATCAATTACACTTCGTTAATTATAATCAGTACACTATGAGTGCAAAGCAAAGGACTGTATAGTTGTACAGTACAGTGGAAGGTAAATACGTCATAGGCTCCTAAAATGATAACCCCTTCTTTCCGGGATTGGCGTCGGATATTGTATGATGTCAATCAAATTTCACTTATCATTCACAAATTACATAAAGGTCACCGATTCCAATTCAAGACAACGTTTACGTGATCAGGGATCACAGATAAAAAAGCAACCTACGGCCATCATTATCAATACAAGGTGGGCTTTGATATTTATTTAATGAGTTAAAAACTCCAGAGTGTAATAAACGGCCAAACGGGATGTTAATCGAGAGGTCGGCTCATTACTGGCTCATTAGCTCTAGCCCGAGGCCACGCGTGATGTCATTTTGTAAAGGGCCTTCGTAATTGACGACACGACTTCGACGACCTACCACGATGCCTAAAGGATAAAGAACCTTTCAAGTTTTATAGTAAACATGAAATTAATTTTACAATACAATAGGAAACAAATGTTTTCCAGATTTATTTTCAGATATATACTCTAATTGATAGTAATCTGCATAATACACACTATACAAACACCATTATTAATCATTAAAATTATTTTAAATTAATATTTTTTGCATTAATTAGGTCATAAAACATTTATTATCTAAGTCATCATATAATATTAATACTGAGACGTCAAGGCTTTGGTCAACAGATATTATCTGGCAACCCATTTTAACGGTCAAAAGTCGTACCATCAACCGTGTCGTCAAAAGACGTCGTGATCGTGTACAATAAACGTTCACTTTCACTCACCAAATGCTTTTGTTTTTAAACTAATTAGAGTTCCCTCGACTTTTCTTTTATACTTAGATACTCATTAGGCAATTTAAACATCCCTTCTCTTTATAATTGCTACATACGAATTTGTTTTCGCGAGATTTTTTTGGCCTAATTTTCTTCATGTTTTTTTATTTAAATTGTAACTAAAAGACTAATTTGTGTTACGAAATGAAAAAAGTTTGCAATTTTCTTGTTACCTTTACAAATTCGTGTGTTTACTTTATTGATTTCTCATAAATTACAAACTGAAGCTTATCTTTCAAGCTAAAGATTTTCATTGGGGACTCGTTACATTACAAAATAAAGTTTAAAATCTGTTCAAATAGGTGCAACTTTAATTTAAACTCGATAAAGACGATACGATTAACAAACCGGGCAGACATTTAGAGGTTTATGGAGAAACGTACGAGATATTTTTTGTTTCTACGAATAAACAATGACATTGATCGACAGGGGCCCGCACTACGGGCCAGTGGGTGGTCTCACCGGAATATGACTTGATTCTAATTTACTACCTTTTTCCTTGTCAACTTGAAAACCGATTCCATCAGTCAGAATTGCTATAAAATTTTGACAGGTCAAATAAATTTTCAGCATGCTGAGAATGTTCATCTTGATCGGAATTTGAATGATCTATGCCACGAACAGTTGAATTTATTAAGCTTGCCTTGAACTGTTGAAGTAGACTTAAATCTTGTATTAGCATTGCTGTCAAATCGTTATTGACAAAACTTATCGAATTTGAAAAACTGATAGCGCTTACAATATATGACGAAACCCAATAAAAATGGGCATACTAAACAATTGTCTAAGTCTAATTTATCACTTTGCGTTTAATAATCTTCTAATAGATCTAATGACAAATAAATGCTATGAAAGTTTTATTGTAAAATTATGTAAAACAGCCCCCAAGACTACAGAAGATAAACTAAGATGTGTTCAAACCGAGATATTATTAACCTTTAAAAAGGTTATTCGAAATTTGATATTTGAAAATAATTTATAAATTCAAATACCTACATATGTAGTTTGTGAGCTCCGTTGCGTAGATACGCAAGTTTTGTTTTTTATTTTATTTATTTGCCAGAGACAACAGATTTATTTTTGTGTTATAATTTCACATAGGATAATATTATAAGTGACGCAACGACGGACATTTTAATTTTGACAGGCAGTTGCGCACCGCTTACATTGTCGCTTTGCCCTCTTTTATTTGGCACCCCAATTAGAAACCCTTCTAATAATAATACATATTTTTATACATCTGAGAATTTAATTTTGAACTCACCATAGGATTGTGATAAGGAAAAGGTGTGACGCATATTTTTTAATACTAATGAACAATGCAGCACTTTAAAAAAAATGCAGCGCTTTAATCATAGTACATACTATTGCTGCAGTCAGCACCTACTGAACTCCATTATAATATGAAAGGATAGCTAGATTATCGTTATTTTAGTACTGTGCTAAATAAACATATTATTATATATAATTATCACGTAATAGAAGTTACGTAAGCGTTAATTGGACATATTGTGTAAGATGACATTTTGACCTATGGATAATTGCTTATGTAAATATTAGCTTACACGTTCATATATTTTAAATTTCCACAGGTGGCTATTTAGAGAAGTAAGTATCTTTTAGTTGAGTTATTGTTTGTGTTTAATGTTATAATCATAAACGGATGTGAGTATATTAAAGGTAAGAACTATTGCGAACAAGTAAGGGGTTACTAATACATGATCTTTAAATATAGCAAATAGTAAATAGTAAACAAATAATATGTTGTTTTACTTACATATCATCTGACTAAAATTTTGTTATTTCCTCGTTGATCCATCAAATTTTTTCATTCTCATAACAATAATAAATGCTTCAAATGTTTTGCTTTGTCAATAAATCGGTAAGCGTTACGCGTCGTTAGAAATAACGGTAGGTACACATTCTGTCCCAGTCTCGTCACTAGTTCGAAAGCAGAGTAAACACGAAGCATGTATCTAGACATTAATGAAGTGATTTTGGACTTTAAATCGTACGTATTTAGTACTAGACTACCACCTGCGATGTTTTCGCCGCTTACGACTGAAAAAACCTCCTCAGTATCGAACGACACATACTACAGAGGTCAAGCTTTATCTCTGGTTCTAGTAAACCGATCATGTTCAATCTTACGGCAGCATTTAAATCTACTGTGCTGCTATGTACGCTGTGCTGTTAAAATTCGATAATCCAATAAAAAAATATTCAGTAGTATTTTCGTGATTGACGAGCAAATATACGAACAGATAAACATGACAAAAATTCTAAAAAGTTATCAGAACCTAAATAGTCGACGTCGGTAAATTTCTCAAAAACATATTCCAAAGTACAAACGTGGCCCAGTTGCAGTTCTGTGGAATTCTTTAATCTAACAGTAATCGTTGGATACGTTACCTGTTAGTATAGAATAGAGTTCAAGCTCGATATCCAGTAAAGAGCAAAAACTACTACATACTCTATACTATTACTAGACTACCGCTCGCGACGTTGTTGCGATCTGCGGAAAAAAAATAACCACGTTAATTGACCTCGCGCATATATGACAGCGCGTATTACAGAGGTCAAGCTATACCACTGGTTTTACATATAGATATTGTTTAAACTTCAATACTGCGAGTATTTAAGTCCTAACCATACGTATTTAAACTGTGAATTTTTTAACCAATTAAAATGTATTTAGCTGTTTTTGGGTGATTGTCAAACAAACATACACAAGCACGTTGTACATACATACATTTTAACCGCCATGGTACACTGCACTTAAGACGCCCTTGAAAACATTATAGCGAACCAAGTGCTTAATATCTGATAATCACATAATTTTTTAAAAATCACCACAAAGTGCCTGAGATATGAACCCGGTGTGGGAAGCCGAAATTCAAACCACTGGGTCATCACTCCAGTGGTACAATAATAAAGGTAAATTGATTAGCGGTGGTCCCGCGCAGGTAGGCCGCATTCCTGCCCTCCCCGCGCATTCCCCGTTTGTCATAACGCTCAGTATAATAAAAACGATCGCGCGACATCCACGGTCCTCGAATATTTTAATGTTTGTCGAGCATCAAACAATTTTTGGATGCGTCTTGCCTTGGGATGTTTTGAATTTTGACGACCCATATGGCGCGCGCCGTGGTCCACGTGCGGTCTGCCGTTCGAAGGGTCCTGGGTTCGATACCCAGCGGGACAGAAATTTGAATGATGAATTTAGATTTCTGTACCTGGTCTCGGTGTTTGTGTCCTTCTTTCTGTGTGTCCATGGTACCCACGAAACAGGTAAAATCCTACTGTGGGGCTGTGTGAAACTTTATTTATTATGACCCTTATAGCATAGCATAATAATATGTATACAGTTACAATAGTTTTTCAAGGATTTTTTGTAGCTGTCGTTGGTTGGTTAGACTTTAAAACAATTTCAGGTTCCATTACTGTTTCATTTTATTCGTTATTGTATGGATACTTATTAGACGTAATTTGAATGATTTTTACATCAAAAGATAACACAGGTTCACTCGTATTAACCATGAATTAATAGTCATCATGATTGACATATTATTGTCCCACTACTGGGCACGGGTCTCCTCTCAGCGATGAGGGTTTAGGCCATCATCCACCACGCTGGCCAAGTGCGGGTTGACCGGGATTTGAAACCAGACCCACCGCAGCAGGACGTCGAGATTATAAGACATTAGGCTATCACTCACTAATTAACTAATTAAAAATAACTATTAATAATTTTCCACAAAAAAAACAGTCTGCATAAGAATGATCTGCGCAGGCGCACCGCTACGAGAGAAGAAAATGAGCGTAAAATTAATATCGGGTCAAGGATGCCATCACAACTCTTGACGCCCGAACAATGTTTATTTTATGCGCCAAACAAACTACTGGCCAAAATGTCTTTAAATTCAATCTAACGGTATGAGATAGAATAAAATGTATGGAAATTTAATTAGCTAGATAGCTAATGATCATACGACTGCCATATTATCTGCCATCCACCAATCTTATAACGTTAAGTCGAAACAACAGGGTTTATACAAATGTAAAAGCTTGGAAGCGTTCGTACAAATAGAAACACTTGGAAGCGTTTGTAGAATTGTAAAATCTTGGAAGCGTTTGTACAAATGTAAACGCTTTGAAGCATTTGTTTCTTGTATAAAACTTTTTTTAATGTGTATTTTACAATAAAACAAAATTTTAACAACTGTCCTATTATTTTGAATCATTACCAAAATTTTAACAACTGTCCTATTATTTTGAATCAAAAACCTTATTAAAGTTACGTAATTTAACAAATATTTAAATAATACTGAAACAATTAGCGACATTATTCATTTAAAAAAAATCTATCCAATGGAAATGGTAATAATTACTTTGAATTATTTTAAAACTAATTTGTCGATTAGAACGAAAAATTCGAAAAACATAAGTAAGTATATTGTAGTTTTTTTAACAGAAACACTATCAGAAAATATTCAACAGGTCGGTGGTCTCAATAAACATTCATTTCACGCAGACTGCATGGCTAATATGTACCGGCATGTTGTGATGTCTTGTGATAAAAAAATAATAACATGAAAAGACGGTGTAAGAAGGGCAATTACTCAAAATTTAATGTAACGTTTCGGATGGATTTTGTAATAAGGAATGTAGAGGTTGGTGTAGAACTTAGAAAAAATGTTTATGGACACATTATAGCACTAATTGCCTAATATGTATATTGGATGTTAACATGTAATTTTTTTGATATTCATATATATTATATAGTAACTATTAAACAAAACATACGAATGATGGCAAGTATATCCTTGATTAGTAAATTATTCTCGACCACGGTTTTCATAAACGCACGGAGCATCCATACGCTCTATGGATAAAACGTAGGTACCCTAAACGTACCTACGTATGACGTCATTATTATATTTATTCTACAAATGACACTTTTTGTTGGAGTAGATGAAAACGAAAATATATCAGAGAACCAACATCATTAATGTCTATTCGGTTTTGAATAAGTGTCCTTGCGTTATATTTATTTTACACAGTTCCGACGCAATAGTAGCCATTATATCGGGAAAACGCCTGCGTGGGCGCCGGTAGGTATAACTGCGATCTATAAATTTATTATGACTGGTAATAAAAATACAACTAACACATTTCCTACACTTTGATTTGACCTGTTTACACAGATCAAAGCGCTGAAAAATAAACTTTAACAAATCTACCATCATAACTTTATGAAATTCAAAGGATTGTAATGAACATCAAGCTCGTTTGAAGCGCTCTCTACCGTCGCTTGTTAAAAAACGTGTCGAAAGATACGTACATTGTAGTGTGAAAAGCTGATAATAGCCGTCGGGTGTGACGGCGGGGCACGGTTAATTGCGAATGATTAGCGGGTCGCAGTAATGAGGCGCGATCGGATCGCAAAGTGTAGCACAAGTGGAGGTGAGTGCGGCGCGTGGCGAGCCGCTTGCGTGATGGCATCTCGCCGCCGATGAATGAACGTGGAGTCGATCGCGTCTCCATTCAACCAGTTGGTCGTGCACTGATTCCCGCCTGCACACTTTGAATCTTATCTACTACGACTCGAATCGAAGCAAAGATGCGACAAACCGCCGTCCCGTCACTCGCTCACAAAAACTGCCCGGTGCTCACCTCTGACGAATTTCCTCTTTCCATTCACACCTTTTTATAAGCTTTTTTCATGAATGAAGTCGTGTTCGGGATAATTATTGAATTTCGACGATTCGTTACGAATATCGATGAGCCGGAAGCCTATCGGCGCGGGTGATTGCATCGAGTGATCAAATTCCGTCGTTCAGAAAGTAATTTTATGGTTTTTAAACAGAATTTTAGTTTGATCTCGCGCCGTGGCGATCGTGATTTTTAATCGACACCTGCGCTACGCGTTGTCCATACGAAATTATTAACATGTGGTCGAGGCAAATCTATTATTGGTCGGCCTAATTACGTATTGAAATCGTGTAAGATTTATTCGAATCGTGTACGTAATTTATACAGTGATTAGCGTGTAGTTAGATCATTAGAGGCACGAAGCGGCGTGATTAGTTTTCAATAACCGTAATTAGAATTGTCGTATTAAATTTTCTCCAACAAACAAGAGTTGATTGCAGTCGCCGGTAGGATATTAGAGCGGCATTATAAAACGAATCAGTGGTAATAGCGCAGGGGATCTAATTAAATTGCCGCCGATAATAATGGCACTCGGTCTCCCCTCACAGACCCCTCGACATTTATTATTCCTGCAACAGTTCCCTGGCACTAGGGTTGCCAGGTTTCTGGGATATTGAGGACTTGTCCTAAAATAGCAGTTTTTTTTTAATTTGCAATCGATTCATAAAATACGATGTCTATATCATAAGTTCTCCACTGAAAGTCAGTAAGTAAGTAGACTGTACTTAAGGAAGGCAATCATGGAATTTGTTTCCTGATTTTGCTATTATCCAAAAAGATAGAAATAGAATAAAAATTCGAAATAAATAAAATAAAACAGTAACATTAGTTGCTTCATTTATTTAACGGATATTTTAATTTAAATAAAAGTAAGGTATGATAAGTTTACATGTTTCATCGTTTATTCGAAATAAAACACAGATAGTTAATAAATGTCCTAAAAAGCGATGTTTCACGTGGTCACCCTTCAGAGAACTGTGTTCCAGTTTGTTCAACATGTAAATATTTAGGAATATATTGCATCATGGTTTTCAAAGAACACGCATTCAGTAGTGATTGAAAATACTAAGAAGTCGTAATTGTAATTACCGTTTCTACTTAATTGGCGAAACGGTTACTTCTGAATCAATAAGTTCTACGTTGTCAATAACATTTCCTGTTAAATCTATTTTGAAATCCAGCGCATAGCAGCACGAATAATGCAATAGCTTACATCAGTACTGTTTTAAAATTGTACCATACAAATATGTCTTAATATCAAAAGAGTTTGGACAATAGGTGCCGTTTAAACACGATAATTCACTTAGAATCTAAAAGTAGGAATGACCAAATGCTAATCATTGTCCTAGTGTTGGCCAGGGGTTTCTTTTCACAAATGGGAATGGTTTGGTCATACGTATATTACGTATTGCCTTCACAATATGCTTTTGAGAGCATTATGGAAAACTGTCAGGCAAACTCGTTTCCTTATGGTATTTTTATTCGCTTTCAAAGCAACTGCCTTCTTCAAATTACTGACTTCTAAACAATAAATGACGCTGGCATCTGTTCTATAATTAAACTAAACACGAACTGAGCTGAGAAATACAACTTTACATACACAAGTTATGATTCTCTGAACGTAGTAATGAAGGAAACAAACCGATATTAATACACAAGCTTTTCTCCGTACTGTCGAATTGCAATTCACGGTAATTCAGACACACACCTTTACATTGTTATATCTCCATTTCATTTCATTGCTCGCTGGGGACTACATCTGCCCCCCTCACCCCACGTCCATTAGTGTTTTGTGAATGATTTAAAAGCTCTTTCGGATAACTACTCTGTAAGTGAGTAATTTAAGACTTGCTTCCCATTTTATCAGTGCTCCCTAATTTTAGAGCGCATTAAAACATTACACGATGAGTAGACAGGCAAAGGACTCTTTTATTCCAGCCGTTAGTGCTTGCAGATTCCTAATTATATTTAACAGATGCGACTCGGTTTGCGCGGGTATTTTTTTAAGTTGTTCAGATGTTTATGGGTCGCGTTACGTTGAGGTTAGGTTATGTTAAATATAGGTTTGTTTAAGACAAAGTGATGTGCATATAACAGACATTTTTTTACCACTAACTTCTCCTTATTTTAATAGTATTCGAAAATCCTTCATGTTTATTATATGTATAAATTGGGTCAGGTTAAATTACATTACACCAGACCATAGTTTGCTTCCAGTGAAAAAAGGGATTATTGTTCTACCTGAACCCAGGAAATTTGTTTTGGAGAATTGATTCAAACCTCTATTAGACCTTAAAACATGTGGTTAAGGAAAATATCGCGAGGAAACCTGCGTGTATAACAGTTCTTGAAAGTATGTGCAGTCTGCCAGTTCGCATTTGACCAGCGAGGGGAACTATGGCCTCAGCCCTTCTCATCGCTGAGTAGAGACTCTTGCCGAGTATTAGGACAGAAATGGGTTAATGGCGAAAAGATGCTAATAGAAAAAAAATGATTAACAGAGTTATTATTTTGAATAAGATATAAAAAAACTTAAGATCTTAAATTCTGATAAAAGAGCAAATTCTGATATAACATATTATACTTCATAATAAGACACTATTTTTCGTTTTAGTATGCTTTGTATTCCTAATGTAAATTCTTGTTATCATACTGCATATCTTAATTAATTCTATAAATTTAGTGCCGTAAACCGTTTCAATTAAACGTGGTTTGGTGCCTGCATTTTAATTTTACCTTCCACTTCACTAAAATGATCTAGAGTTCGCATTAAAAATACGATTTTATACCGAATTAAAAAATACTTCACATTGAGTGAATACGGACGAGCTTAGACGGTGCAAATCTACCAGCACAAAATAATTTGAATTTTTGACAGCTGCATGAAATGAAATTGTCACTTTAAATATTATTAATTTGGTGATTTCGTTCATTCATTTTTGATAAATCTCAGAAATGTTCCTAAGAAAAGATAAATATTTCACGTTTAACGATGTCATATTGAAATAATAATTTTATGAACGGTTTTGTTAGGTAATAGAGTATAATTCTGCTAAAATAAAACACTTTTTTGCAGCGTAGCCAATGATTGCATCGCTTAGTTTAAAAATAACGATTTATAAGCATACGTCTGAAAGAGTAGAAAATAACAGGTAGGTCCGCCATAATATGTGTTTAACGATGCGGAAGAAAAAGTTCATTAACCGTTCTAGCTCACATGATATTAGGTTAAATTGAAATTGTTTGTGAAACTTTTGTTCTTTTATTTTTTACCGACAATAAAAGGAAGTTCTCAATTCGACTGCATTTTTTCAATTTATTTAAAGTTTAAAGAACATGTTCAATTTATCGCTTTAACTCTACTCTTATAAAATGAAGACTACTAAATTATTCAATTGTAAATTAATCGACAAATTCCTAGTTACTAGTTAAGAGCAATCAGACTCATATTCATTTCCATATGCCTATTTAACCACGTTTTTATGCTATTTGTAGTCGCGTTCAATTAAATAGTACTTTACGTACTTTGGATACGCATGAATTTACGAGAGAAGTAGGGTCTCTGTGCCCACTGTTGTACACCCGCTTTATCTTGACTACTAGAGATTTTTTAAATAATCGTGTACTCAAATCCATAGGGCTTTGTTTTCTCGCCAAGTTAGCTTATCTAAGCTTTTCTAAGAAAAGCCCATTTACTGGAACTAAAACAAATTTAATTAGGATACCCAAGTATGTCCGTCTCATTGAACGACTGTCTAATATATTTGAATGAAAATTTTCAGTATTGCGAGTATAAAATAAATTGATATATGCGGCGAACATGCGGCACCACAGCTGTACCTATTACCATCGTAAAACAGCAGTGTCTATACTGCTGTGTTTCTGTGTGAGTGGGAGGTGAAACGTGTGGGTGGAGGTGGTTAGGCAGAATACATTGGATTAGAATCATATTAATTTAGTCATCAGAAGTAGCAAAGTATTCAGGTACGACCTAAGATAGGATAGGACTTTGGTCCATGGTCCAGCAACTTCTCAATAGTTTGGAAATTTAAGAGCGTTGTCGGCAATGGCGGCAAACTTACCGATTTGATTCACTGATACCGTTAAAGGTCACCTCCTATAAGAGCTAGGGCAATTTTGAAATAAAAATCTTCTTGAAGAGAGTTATATATATATAGATAGACCATAACAGAGAAAACTGCACGCTAATTGCTTCTGTGGCTCTCGAGATTAGCGCGGACATACAGAGCGACAGACGAAGTAGGTTGTAATTGTGTATTATAAGTAAATTAAATGTAGCCGTAGTGCGTAAGATCCTTTAGCACAGAGAGAGCGGAAGAAAATCCGTCATCTCCCAGTCGTAAATAATGCGCGTCGGTACATGCAAATGAGAGTTATGGTAATTCATCGGAATGGGGGGGCGATAAGATACCGCTTTGTTGTGTTGTGGCCGGAGATATGCTTCGTGGAACTTCTGTATTCGTTTCTAACAGATCATTTTCGGATTACTGCTAATTATTATGCGTGACGCGTTTTTATTAGCTTAGAACATTACGCCGTAAATAGACGGCTCGCAAAGACCATTATTCGATCATTGCAGCTTGAATCAAAATATTTTAGATTAAAATCCGAAATCTCCCTTCGCAAATAAGGCATGTTTACAATAATGATATATACCTATATATAAGTAATTGGTTATAAAGATGTTTTTGTTCAAATAAAGACATTATTCGTAACTTAAATGAGAACTAAAAATATATTAAAATAAAGAAACATTTCACTTTATTTATCAGTTCGGTTAGATGTGATTTAAATTTTAAAATTTTGGTTTTAGCATTCTAAATTTAGCTGAACTTAAAAATTTCGAAGATATTTAAAAAAATATATCAAGTTTGTATGATGTGAAAACGTAAAAATAAAGATTTTTTAAAGTATTTTAACTAAGTATGTGGTTCATTAGTTTAGCAATGCATGCAAGAAGGTTCACCAAACCAAAACCAAGGTTCAAAGCCAAAAATAGGTACCTATTATATTGGTTTTAGGTACGAAAATACTTAGATAAAGTGTCAATTGCGATGCGTAAATATTGAGAATTTTAGATTTAGACACATCGCACCATTACTTGCTAATAACATACAATCCATTGGATAATCTTCCCCTCTCTTACTTCGTGCAAAAAAGCTAATTCGTCTAACAATATGATGGCTGTCGCCGCGTCTACAATACAGTCGATTGGGGTAAATTGGCAAATAAAAATAATTTTTATATTTCTGAAGCTAACGATCGACACAGCGGGATACCCTGCCTCTTTCGCTTCCCCTTCAGACTGTCTGACGCCATTAATTACTATTATTCTAATCGTTTAGATTATTTATTACGGCAGAAATCATAAGCAATACCAAACATTTTAACATAGAAGTAGTTAGTGGTTCAAATTCCGGCCTCATACTAGGCTGGGTCGGAGTTCGAGACCTCTAATACTTCGAAGTATTTATTAGAAATTATTTTCTAGATTAAATAATGCAGAAAAGCATTGTGAATGACCTGCATGGCCGAGTTCTCGAAAATGTTCTCAGAGACATTAGAAGTTCATCAATAGGCTCTTGGCCAACGTGGTGAAGTGTGGCTTATGATATGTGTTCTGCCTAACCACACCCTTTTGGTAGAGTCTTATGTCGAAGGCTCGCCTGCGGCCGCTCTAAAAAAAAACCTTCAAATAAAACACAGCAGTGCCCACACTGCTGATTCACGGCAGCGGTGGTGCCGCCCCAGGCGAGCATTCGATATTTCGACATTCTATTTTTAACGATAGTAAGAGGCTAATCAGGACGTAGAAGCGTCCACTCGATTTAAGTGGCTTTTAGAGCTAACGGGAATCTATTAGTGAAAACTAAAATGGGTTTCTGGCGCGAGCTCTCATCGAACCCTTTTGCTGAGCTAGATTAAAATTCAAACAAATCAATTCAAAGCCGTAAATTCTCTCGAAACACATTTAAAACCAAGAAAATCAATGATCAACTAGTGGACCATCGAACTTCTCCAGATTCTAGTCCTTGCGTATTAGAAATTTATTATCATTTTGCCAAGAAGAAAAGCATCTCTATAAAGCATAAGAAGCCCGCTTTCTCCCAATTGGCCAGCGTGGTTGACTATGGCATGAACCCATATCATCTTTTACAGTGGATACGTGCATACAGAAAATGCTGATCTATAAGAAACACGCTTTTGGGGAATACCTAAGGATTAAACTTTATCAGAATAGGAGGTGTGAAGTAAATGCTTTTTACAACGAACTCATCTGGACATCTCAGAAACGCGCACATATTTACTGAAACTATATTAAAATATGTACGATAAATAAAAATAAAAAACCAAAAATGTTTAAATTAAAATTTTGCTGATTCGAAACGCTTAAATTAAAAATTTCCATAAAATCACATTGTTTCCATGTTTAAAAATATTCATAAACAGGTAACGAAGCGTACAAGTGCGCGGGCGCAGGTCAGGCATTGTTCACGCCGATGAGCGGTAGCACTAACAACTCAGGGACGAAATTATTCGACAATGGAGTAATTTGTTATTCAACATTTTATGAATACCATGTACGTGTAAGGATTGAAATTAAGTGGAGTTTTGAGTGGGTACAAAATATGTGTATATATTTTGAATACTTTGAATGTTACACATACACTACTTTAAGAAATAAAAATGGATAGCTTTATTTTTTATCACAATGTCGTTTTCCTATTTTCAATTGGAAATTTATTTTAGAATTGGGAGATTGTAAGTAATTAATTGATAGAATTTACATTAAAAAATACATATATCCAGCTTCAAATAGGACTTGCAAACATATCACGCCTTGTTGCTACTTGTGAGGACTAATCTATGCTTAATGTCAGTTGAGATTATTTGCCAAATTGAAGCAAATAGCGACATTTTGATGCATGTATCTATAAGCTAGAGTTTTAGAAGTTTCACAGACAAATTGGCGAAATATAAAGCTAACAGTATCAAATCGTAAGCGCACTGACCTAGTGAACCGACGGGTGTCACCCCATCTCCGAAAAGATGTGTAATTGATTGCATTCACAGGAGCTCATTTTGGTGATTGTCGCGAGTTCCAATTGCGTATTTAACGTATGGGAAGCACCCTTGTGAACCGTTGCCAATTTGGACGACACCCTTCTGTGGAACGCGGGGCAAACGGCTGTTTATATTGAGTTTGTATTATTTGCACGATTCCAAACGATCACATGTTTTAGCGCCGTTCAAAAACCAACGAGTTCCTGATCTCGGCCTTTATACAAACACTATTGTAAAGTTTAGCTTATTCCAGGTTTAGTATTCTAAGAATTACAACACGTTTTCTATTTGCCCGTTACATGAAACGAACTTTACTTTTTTTATATAAAAATTTTAGTTTTACAATACTTTATAACATATTTAATGCTATACGTAAATTTAAAAAAATAGTCTAGTTGATTAGTTTTTAAAATAAAAGTTTTAACATTAAAATTTAAAGGTACTTTTTATAGGTCATATAATATTGCCATATTACTATCAGCGTGCAAATATCCCGGCTCGGAAAGATTAGATAAACCACAAAAGACTGCTTCTAGCTACGTGGGAAATCCTTGTGAATTTTGTACTGAACAACTGATTCAACAGACGTGAATGCCTAGAAGTTACCGGAAATATTTAAAAATAATTTCAAGTATCCATAAAAATTAAAACATTTACCAAAAATATATGTATTGGTCATTAATATTATTTATTAATATTACTGATCTGTAAAACTATTACAATTTTAACGTTTCACACTGATAGCCCCACAGTGGGATTTAAACTGTGTCGTGGGTGCCATGGACACACTGAAACAAGCACACAAACACCCAGACCAGGTACAGAAATCTAAATTCATCATTCAAATTTCTGCCCCGCTGGGAATCG